>ML014367.1:0-21463 GCA_003615045.1 Caulochytrium protostelioides | reverse complement strand
TCGCTATCGCCGTTGCCGTTGCCGTCGCCGCGGCCGCCGTCGTCGTCGCCGTTGCAGGGCCGTCCTGGCGGGCGGACCCCTCGCCCCCTCGGGGCCCCTTCTCGTGCCGCGTGCGGCATCGCTGACGCGCACGGCGCACCGCGCCGTGTCGGGCCGCCGCCAGCACCCTGATCGTCGTCGGCCGCTGGCCACCGGCATCTGGCCACCGGCATGTGGCATGTGGCATCTGGCATCTGGCATTGGGAACGCGAACGCCGGGCTGGCGGCGTCCTGCGTTCTGCGTCCTGCGTCCTGCGGCAAATGACGCCGTTTTGTCGAGGGCCCATCAGCGGCGGCGGCGGCGGCGGCGGCCGCCGCGGCGGCGCGGGCGTGAGCCCATCCCGCGTCGGAGCCATTGCGGCGTCAAATTCGTTGCATGGCCCGCGCGCGCCGCAGCCGCCGTCGCCCACGCCGTCGGTGCGGAAGCTCCGCTCCGTGGCGCCAGACTCTCGGGCTGAACGCGACGCCGGCTCTGGCGCCGGCTCCCGCCGGGGCTCCTCGGACGGCAGGCCGGATGCTCCCGAGCCGCGCCTTCCACGACCGACGAACCTGGCGGCCCCCGCAGCGAGCGCTGCTTGCAGGGCCACGCTCAGGACGGGTCGCGGCGGCGGCGGCGGCGGCGGCGGCGGCGGCGGCGTCGGCGACGGCGGCAGCGGCGGCAGGCCCTCCGTGGCGCAGGTGGCGTGGCGATGGGCACGAAGCACGGGGCACGGGGCGATGGCGGCGGCCTTGCTGGCCGCTGGTGACCGGCGACCGCGACACCGACACTGACACCGACACCGACACCGACACCGGCACCGACACCGATACCGACAGCAAGACCGACAGCAAGACCGACAGCACGGCATCCCCCGGCGAACACGCCCGCCCGCCGCGCGGCTCCGCCCACGGACGCGCCGCTCACCGCCGCTCACCGCCGCTCACCGCCACGGCGCTTGCGGAGGCCGTGAGCCCGCGCTGCTTCGCCTTCTTTCAGACGCGGGCTCTCGCGCCTCCCGGCTGCCCACGCCGACGCGCATCCCTCAGAGCGAGAGCGAACATGAAAAATCTATCGGATGGGACGGCTGCTCACTCGCTCATCACGGCCGCCGGCGTCGGGGTCGGGGTCGGGGTCGGTGTTAGCACGCGCGTCGACATGGGCGTCGGCATCGGCATCGGCATCGGCATCGGCAGCACACCTCCGCCGGCCGCCGTTGGTCCTGCGCGACTGCGCAGGGCTTCTCGGGTCGCGGGAGAAGTGCGGACGGGCGTCGGTCCGCCCGGCGCCGCGTCCTCAGGCCGGGCGGCGGTGCCCAGCCGCGGCGGTCGGTCGCTCCAGGGTGCGGGGCGACCCGACAAAGGAACACCCCTGGGGATCGCGCGCATCGACCGGCCGGGCGCGGACGGCGTGAACAGACGGCGTGAACGGACGGCGTGAACGGACGGCGTGAACAGACGGCGTGAACGGACGCCGTGAACGGACGGCGCGGGCCTATATAGAGGACGCCCGGATCAGGCGGCATGGGCGCACGCGGCAGCGCGCCCGCGCATCGCCGCGCGAGCAGCGGTCTCCAGCCCGATCCCGGACCACGATCCCGCTGGAGTGATCCTGCGGTTGCGCCATGCAGGACGGGATGATGCCCCAAGACCCCCCCGAGCTCTCCATCACACCCTCCGCAGCTTCCTCCCCCGCTGGTCTGCTTTCATTGCTGTGACGGATTGCCTGCTGCGATCCTTTCGACGCTCCCCTTGGTCGACATCGAATTCCCGTCCCGTTCCCGCGGCCACTCCCCAGCCAACGCTGAGTGCTTCCGAGTTCACGATGGCCCCATCACAGAAGCAGCCGCCGGCGGCGCCGGCGCAGACTCACCGCGTGCCGTCGCTCGTCAAGTACGAGGACTTGTTGAGTCGCACCCGCGATTTCAGCATTATCGAATCGACCTTGCGTGGTAAGCCATCCATCGACGCTGCTGAGCATCCGCCGCAGCAGGGCCGGCGGCCCCCGCCAAGTAGCGTCGGCATCATACGATCCGCTGCAGCACCGAGGAGGACGGCAGCAGCATCCACGCGGTCGCTATTGCCGCTTCAGCATGCGAAGATGTCTGGGGCGCTACCCTGTCGCGGCCGCTCTGCTTCGATCAGGCACCGCGATCGCGGCCTTTCTTGGGGCGTCTCTCTATCCTGCTCAACGTCAGGCACTCACGCATTCCTTTCTTTTTTTTTTGTTCCGTTGACCTTGGTGTCCGTTCACAGAGGGCGAGCAGTTCTCGAATGCGTTCTTTGATACCGAGACCAAGATCGCCATCGCCAAGGCGTTGGATGACTTTGGCGTCGAGTACATTGAGCTCACGTCGCCGGTGGCGTCGGAGCAGAGCTTGGCGGACTGCAAGGCCATCTGCCAGCTGGGCCTGAAGGCCAAGATCCTGACCCACGTGCGGTGCCACATGGACGACGCCAAGATTGCCGTCGAGACCGGCGTCGACGGCCTGGACCTCGTCATCGGCACCTCCTCGCTGCTCCGCGAGTTCTCGCACGGCAAGGACATGGCGTACATCGAGAAGCAGGCCGTCGAGGTCATTAACTTTGTGAAGAGCAAGGGCCTCGAGGTCCGCTTCTCCTCGGAAGACTCGTTCCGCTCCGACCTCGTTGATCTGCTGAGCCTCTACCGCGTCGTCGACAAGGCCGGCGTCGACCGCGTCGGCATTGCCGACACCGTCGGCTGCGCCGACCCGCGCCAGGTGTACGACTTGGTGCGCACGCTCCGCGGCGTCGTGTCCTGCGACATTGAGTGCCACTTTCACAACGACACGGGCTGCGCCATCGCGAACGCGTACGCGGCGCTCGAGGCCGGCGCGACCCACATCGATACCTCCGTGCTCGGCATCGGCGAGCGCAACGGCATCACCCCGCTCGGCGGCCTCTGCGCCCGCATGTACACCGCGGACCGCGAGTACGTGATGGGCAAGTACAAGCTCGCGAAGCTGCGCGACATCGAGAACCTTGTCGCTGAAAACGTCCAGATCCAGGTGCCCTTCAACAACTACATCACTGGCTACTGCGCGTTCACCCACAAGGCGGGGATCCACGCGAAGGCCATCCTGAACAACCCGTCGACGTATGAGATCCTCAAGCCCGAGGACTTTGGCATGACGCGCTACGTGTCGATCGGGCACCGCCTGACGGGCTGGAACGCCGTCAAGAACCGCATGGTGCAGCTCGGCCTCGGCCTCACCGACGCCGAGGTCAAGCAGGTGACGGCCCAGATCAAGGAGATGGCCGACATCCGCCCCTTGAACATCGAGGAGGTCGATACCTTGCTGCGCAAGTTCCACGCCAGCGCCGAGGCCGAGCGCATCCGGCTGTCGCCGAGCGATGCGAGCCTGCATGCGCGCTCCTCGGTCAGCTCCTCCGACGAGAACGACAACGAGGGCACGCTGACGGCGCCCTCGCCGACGGCCACCGACGCCGTCAACGCCGAGAAGTCGCGTCTCCCGGCGCCCGCCGATGTCTCGGCGGCCCTCGCTTAACCGCCGCGTGACATCGCGCGGGGCGGGGGGTGTGGGCTGTGGGGGGGGCGGCCCTGGTGCTGCCGCCGTCGTCGCCGTCCTTCTTATTTTATAGCTCTACTCTCTTTTAACATCGCCTGTGTTCGCCGACGTTCATCCGACGCGTGGCCCGCCGCGGCCTCCATGGCGACGCGGACCACGGCCGGGCGGAAGGCCGCGCGGTGGCCGGCGCCCGGCGTCTCAACGCCCGCCCCATCCGTGTGTTCCGCCGCTGAACCCGCGGCCACCACCGCCTCGCGTCCCGGCGCTTCGGACCGCGTGCGTCGCCGCCGCGGCCGTCACCTGGCCGCGGGACCGGCCACGGCGTGTTCCGACGCCACCGCGTGGCGGTTCCGACGCGCGCGGCATGGCTTGTCTCGCCGGCTCCGCCGCCGCCGCCGCCGCCGCCGCCGCCGCCCACGCCGCCCGTGTTGGCGTCGTCTTCGCGGGGCGCGGCTGGGCACGGGGGGTTCCGACGGACCCTTGGGGCGGGAGGGTCCGTCCTCGGGTGTTCGGCCTCCGTCGGCACGCGCCCTCAACGCCCTCAACGGGCTCTTCACGCCACAGGGTCTTGGACGCGGGACGCGCACCCGGCGCCGCGCGATGCGGCAGCTCGCCGTCCGGCAGCTCCCGCGCGACGGCGAGAGGCGGACGGCGACGAAGGACGACGAAGGAGAAGGCGGAGAAGGCGATGGACCGCGACGCGCCGTCGCGGACGACCGTGATGGGCGCGCGGCTCGGCGTCGGCGTCGGCGACGGCGACGGCGACGGCGACGGCGACGGCGACGGCGACGGCGACGGCGACGGCGATGGACGGGCGGACGGACGAACGCGCCGTGCTGGAGCGCGCGCCGTGCGCCGCGGCGGCGGACGGACGCTCCTGGCGCGCTTGCGCGCTGCCGGCCGCAGCATCGACAGCGGGAGCGGCGGCGGCAGTGGCGACAGCGGCAGTGGCAGCGGCGGCGGCGGCAGCGGCGGCGGCGGCTGTGTCGAAACCCGCCGAGCGGCCGGTGGGCCGCCGTGGCAGGACGCGGCGCGCCAGAGTCTCGACGGCGGTCGCGCGACGCGCGCGCGCGCACGCGCTGTCTCGTCGGGGTGATCCGACGAAGAGGATAAAGCAGCACGTGCTTTCCACGGGGATCGTCACGGGGATCGTCAGCCCGGCGCGCGACGTCGACGACAGCCGCGCCGTGATCGGAGCGGGCCGACGGAGATCACACCGCAGCGCGAGACGGCCTCGCGGACAAGTGTTGCGACGAGGCGTGGACTCGCTATGCATGCTGCCACGCCATCACGTCGCCATCGGCCTGTTCTTGCTCATCGCTGTTCGTCACGGACCTCGCGTCGCTCCGACGCCTCCCCTCGGGACCCCGCCGTCGTCGCCCTTTGCCGCCGCCGCCCCCCACCCCACACCCTTCGCTAGCTTCACTTGCTTCGATTGCTTTCACGACATCGACCGCTTCCACGGCTTCAACGTCGCTGCGGCAGCGCAGCGACCCTCCGCGCATCGCGGCGCGCATCGCGACGGTTCCGCTTCGCGGAGTTCCCGCACGCTGGATCGCTCTGCGCCGATCTTCCCGCGTTCGTCACGCCCCCCGCCGCCACGGCGCCGCCGCGAACGGCACGTGCGGGCTGCGACGCTCCGCGACCGCGGGCCACCGTTGCTTGGAGCATCCCTTTCTCGCGCGGAATCCCGTGGCATCCGCCGCATCGGCGGTGTCCGCCGTCCCGTGCTGATCGCCGCTGGTCCGTCGTGATCCGCAGTGCCTCGGAGCTGCGGGCGTCCGCGCGCCCCCCTCATCGACCATGTGCGAGACCGCGATGCAGCTGACTCGCCGCTACCCCGGCGCCGGGGCGCCCGCCGCCGCCGCTGCCGCTGCCGCCGCTGCCGTCGCTGCAGCGCTGCCTGGCGAGGACGCCGCCGCTACCGCGCCAGTGTCGGCGCCACCGCCACCCATGGCGCCGTCAAAGGCAGAGCAGCAGCCGCCGTGCACGCCGCCGCCGCCGCCGCCGCCGCTGTCGGCGCTGACGCATCGGCTGCCGTCCGTCACGGCGGTGGCTCCCGGCAAGCAGGACGACCCCGCGGCCGTGCTCGTGCCTGAGGACGACCCCGAGGCGGCCGCGGCTGCCGATAGCAGCGGCCGCAGCTGCAGCAGCGGCACGACGTCGCCGGCGCCGAGCACGCCCCGCGCGGCCGCGGGCGCCGCCAAGCCCCTCGCCACGCGGCCGGACGGCCGGACCGCCGGCGGCGGCGAGCCCGCGGCATCGCGGTCGCGGTCCGTGTCGCCACGGCTCTCCGGGGCCGAGTCGGATACCACGATCGTCGATGACGACGATGCGCTCGCGCCCCGTGCGCGTCGCGACGGTCGTCGCCTCTGCCAGGGGCCGCATGCGGCGGCGGCGGCCGGCGACGCGGACGCGCTGGCCGCGCCTGGCGTCGCGTGGGGCGCGCCGCCCGTGCCGCGGTTTCGCCTCGATGTCCACGTCGCCGATATCGCGGCCGCGGCCGCAGCCGTCGCCACGCGGGCCGATGCCGATGCGGACGACGCGGACGACGAGCGCACCGCCGCCCTCTCGCCGGTCGCTCTCGCATCGTCGGCGCCCTCCGCCGCCTCGTCGCGGCGGTCCTCATCCGGCGCTCTGCGCCCGCCCGTGACGACGGCGTCCTCGACGGCGCTGGTGGCGGCGGCGCTGGTGGCGGCGGACAAACCCACGACGCCGGCTGCAGCGATGCTGTCGATGCTGTCGACGACGACCATGCGGCAACGCTGGACATGGCCGCCGACGCCTGCCGTCGCTTCAGCCACCGCGACGATGTCAGCCCCTACAACGACCCCGGCGACCGCGACCGCGAACGCGAACGCGACCGCGACCGCGACAACGACATCGACATCGACATCGACCACGGCACCGGCGCGACGGGAACGCGTCTGGCGGATGGCCGAGCTCCGGCAGCTGCGGGATGCCGGTAAGATCTACGTGGTGATCCGGGGCGGCGTCTACCATCTGCCGCAGGCGTGGACGACGCTGCATCCGGGCGGCCCGAAAGTCCTGCAGCACGTCGCCAGTACCGATGTCACCGACACGGTGCTCGCGTTCCACCCGCCCGCGGTGATCGAGACCATGATGGCGCGGTTCGCGGTCGGCGTGCTCGACCCGCGCGACGACGCGACGCCCCCCATCTCCCTCGCGTACCGCGCGCTGCACGCCGATCTGACGCGCGAGGGCTTCTTTGCGCCGACCTACGGCTTCTACGTGCGCGAGTTCCTGAAGTGCGGCATGCTCCTGGCGCTGGCGGTGGCCGCGCTGGTGTGGGGCCCCGCGTCGTATGTCACGTACACGGCGAGCGCGCTGGCCATGGCCGCGCTATGGCACCAGGCGGCGTTCATCGCCCACGACATCGGGCACCAGGAGCTCACGGGGCGCGTCGAGACGGACCGGCTCGTCGGCATCCTGCTCGCTGATCTGTGCGGCGGGCTGAGTCTCGGATGGTGGAAGCACAACCACAACGTCCACCACGTCGAGACCAACGACCCCGAGCACGACCCCGATATCCAGCACTTGCCCTTTTTTGCGGTCACGACGCGGCTGTTCAACAACCTCTACTCGAGCTACTACAACCGCGTCATGCCGTTTGATGGCGTCGCACGCGCCTTCGTCCGGCACCAGCACAAGCTCTACCACCTCGTCCTCTCGTTTGGCCGCTTCAACCTCTATGTCCAGGGCTTCCGCTACCTGCTGGGGCCCTGGGCGCCCCACCGCGGGCTCGAGCTGACCTGCCTCGCCCTGTTCTGGCTCTGGTTCACGACGCTGCTGCGCACGACCCTGCCGACCTGGCCGGCGCTGCTCTACTACGTCTGGCTCTCCCACGCCGCGACCATGTTTTTGCATCTCCAAATCACGCTGTCGCACTTCGGCATGAACACGGACACGCCGCCCAACGAGGACTTTGTGTCCAAGGTCTTCCGCACCACCATGGACGTCGCGTGCCCGCCGTGGATGGACTGGTTCCATGGCGGCCTGCAGTTCCAGATCGAGCACCATCTGTTCCCGCGTCTCCCGCGCGCGCGCTACCGCGCCGTCCAGCCGCGCGCCGTCGCGCTCGCCCGCCAGTTCGGCTGCGAGTTCCACAACTACGGCTTCGTCGAGGGCAACCGCGTCGTCCTCGGCGTCATGGGCGAAGTCGCCCGCCAGGTCGGCCATGTGATGGCCACGGACCCTAAGAAGGCCCTGGCCCACTGATCACCGAGATACATTCATCAACACGATGGAAAAAAAAAAACGAACCGCCGCTTGATACCTTCGTGGTTCCGGGAACCTGTCGCCTGTCGCCCGCTGTTTCTCTTTTTCTGATGTAATTATATCTTTCTGAGCTCCCGCGTTCGTTTTTTGTTGTCGATTCAGGCGGCTCGTCAGGATCGATACGGGGGTGGGGGGGATGTCGATGGCACGCGCCCCCACGCGATTCCGGTCAGCCGTCCCCATCGTGTTGACCCATCACGCGGCAACGAGACCGCCCGAGGTCTGAATCAGCTGCTGGACCGCGGCTTCGACGTCCGCGGCCTCAAAATCGGCCCGAAGCGCCAGCGCATGCCGGATCTCCGTGGCCGTCAGCCGCGCGCCGCGCGCTTGCGCTTCCGCCTCGGCTGCCGCCGCCGCCGCCGGGTCGTTGCCGTGATCGGGGCCGGGTCTCGAGGCCGCGCCATACCCGTCGATGCCGTCGCGGGCGGCATACGTCCCCGCGCCGCTGGGCGCCACGCCCAGCCCGAGGCCCAGCCCGCGCGGGGAGAGGATGTGCTCGATCTCCTCGGGTAGGTCGCTGAGGACCTCGATCTGCCAGAGGGCGGCGAGCTGGAAGAGGCGGGACAGGAGGGCGCGGACGGGCACGGGCGGTTCGCCGCGCGGCGCCGGGCACAGTGCGCCGGCCTGCGCCGCGAGCGCGCGCAGGTCCTTCTCGAACCGGATCGCGCCGAGCGGTGTCACGCGCAGCACGCGGCCCGCCGGCACGGGCGTGCCGCCGATCAGGTCGGCGCCGAACGTGGCGGCAGCGGCCGACGACGGCGGCGGCGGCGCGACGATGCCGGACGGCAGCGGCAGCGCAACGGCGGTCCCCGTGGCGGCGTCCAGGCGGCCGAGCAAGGCGCGTTCCCACGCGGCGGCGATGCCCTTGAGGACGAGGGCGCCGAGGCGGCGGAGCGCCGGCGGCGTGAGGGCCGCGCGGGCGGCGCGCAGCAGGGCGTCGAGGCCGGCGGCGAGCGCACGGGGCATGCGGCCGGCGGCCTCGGCGGCGTCGAACGCCGCCTCCGAGTCGAGGTCGTACGCGTACGGCAGCGCGGCCACGAATGCGCGGACGCGGCTCCGCAAGACGCCGTTGTAGACGTTGCGCGTCCATGTCTCCGCGAGCGCCTGCGTCGACGTGCGCACCTCGTGCAATGCGAGTGTGCCCGCGTCGAGGCGCTCCGCGAGGGGCGCCGCCACGGCCGCCGCCGGGAACGTCGCGTCCAGCTGCGTCTCCAGATGGCCCAGGAACGCGTGCGTGTACCGCAGGCTGGTCTCGAGATCGTTCAGGTAGACCCATAGTAGGGAGCGTGGCGACACGGCGCCCGCCTGAGCCGGGTTCGCGGCGGCGGCAGCGGCGGCAGCGGCGCTGGCGGCATGGGCGGCCGACGACGCGGCGCCCGTGGCGGATGCGGCCGCCGGGAGGGCGATGATCACGGCGTGACGGACGGTGGGCTGGCGGGCTTGCTCATCGGCAAGGACGGCCGAAACGCGCTTCTGGACGGTCTGGAGGTACGCCAGCGTCCACATGGTGGAGAGCACGACGAGGGCATGGGCGGCGACGGCGGCATCGTTGAGCAGCAGGAGTCGGTCGGTGCTGCTGCGTACGATGAAGAAGAGGTCGTCGACGAACGCGTGAATGCGGTCGCCGCCCGTCAGGACCTCCTCGTTCGCGAGGGCGCGGTGCATCGACTGCAGCAGAAAGGCCAGCTCCAGCGTCAGATAGCCTTCGGCGAGACGATCAATGGCCCCCACCAGCTCGGCCGAGCGCGGGGTCGTTGTCGCCGACGCGGCGGCTGTCGGACCCGCCGTTGCCGTCGTCTTGGTCGACGGGGTCGGCATCACGAGGCCGCGGCCCGCCATAAAGCGGTGAAAAATGGAGGTGCGCAGACACATTCCCGCCGCTTCCATCAAGAGCTGGTTGAGGGCGCCGATCTCCGCGCCCGCGTCGAGGTCGCCGCCGCTGCCGCTGCTGCCGCTGCCGTTGCTGCCGTCGGCGTGGGCGGTGGGCGAGCTGAGCCGGTCGGCGCCTTGGGCTTGGGCATGGGCATGGAGGGCGCGGGCAGCGGCTTGCTTGATGCGTCGCGCACTGAACCTGGCCTTGAGGTCGGTCATGTCGGACGGAATGCGGCTGCGAGCGTCGGCCACACGGCGCCAGAAGCGCCGGCGCTCGGCAAACGCGTCGAGGACCACGCCGACCTGGATCTGGGTCTCATCGTAGACGCGCGGCAGCAGCTGCGGCATCAGGCTGTTGCCATACAGTGATTCGAGCTGCTGCTGCTGCTCGTGGACCAGCGCCGCGACCTTCTCATAGATCTTGGTCAGCACCTCGGCGTAAAAGATGGGTGAGACGGTCGGATCGAGCCGCGCGGCATCGTCCCGGACCTGCCGCACCTGGCGGCTCATGTACGCTACGAGGTGCGCGATCCCGCGATCGGCATGGCCGATGCGCGGGAACAGCTGCAGCCGACGGACGACAGCGGCGTGGTCGCCCGCCTCCATCGCTTTCCGGAGCCCCTCGTCCAGCTGCGCCTCAAAGCGCTGCCGCACGGCCTCGAGCGTCGGGATCGCCGACGCGACCTCGGCGACGGCGTCGGCGGGCGGGCGTAGCGCGTCCGGCACGGCGTCCGGGCCGAGCAGCGACGACAGCGCGCCCGCGTCCTGGCCAAACACGACGGCCATGCGGTCGAGATCGATTTGGAGGAAGCGCTGCAGCGCGTTGGCGACGGCGTCGTCGTCGCCCGCGTCCAGCGCAGACGCCGCGGCGCTCGCGCAGCGCCGCAGATCATAGAGGGCCTCGACCTGTGCGATGGTCGCTTTCACGTGGCGCTGCTCGCGGTCGAGCTGGCGGACCTTGCGCGCGACGGCGTCGGCGAGCGCCGCGGCGTCGGCGACCGTCGCCGCCACGTGGCCCACGTGCGTGAGCGCGGTGTCGAACCGCGGCGCAAGGCCGTCGATCGCCGTCAGCGCCGTCGTCACGTGCTGCTGGTCCGTCAGCAGCGTCTGCAGCTCGCCGTCGAGCTGTGTCTCCTCGTCGCTCAGCAGGACCAGCTGCCGCCGGATCGTCTCGATATCCCGCAGCTGGTGGCACTGCTCGAGCGAGAGTCGTGGCGCCGAGGACGCGCGCGCCGCGGCCGCCGCCTGCGGCGCGGGTCCGGGCGACGACGGTGACGGCGGGGAGGACGGCGCCGCCACGACCCGTGAGCCGAGCCCACGGAGTGCCGCGGCGGCGGCGGCCGAGGGCGCCGCCGCCGTCGCTCCTGCGGCCGCCGCCGTCCGCACGGTATCGCGCGACGCAGGGAGCGACTGCATGGCGACCATCACGGCGATCGTGGGCCGCTCGGAAGCGCAAGGGGGCGCCGATGCCGAAACGCGGCGAGCGTCGCGAAAGGCTCGGCGGCCGGCTGGTGGACGGCCGATCTGGACGGCCGCACGCAGGGGCACTCAATGCGATGCGATGCGATGCGTTCTAATGCGATTCGCTCCGAGGCGGCGTCGTATGATGCGATGCGATGCGATGCGATGCGGAAACCGCTCGAAACGCAAAGGCGCGACGGGCCGATGTCGAGCACCGCGGCGCCGTGGGAGAGCAGCGACGGCGAGGGCGGCGCGGTGATCGTCCCGGGTCGCGGCCACCCGCAGCGGGCGCGTCCGCCGGAGGACCGCAGGCCGGCATTGCCAGCATCGCACGCCGCGGCCGCGCCGCCGCCACGTGGTCAAGAAGGCGCGACGCGCGGGCGTCGGCACGAGCGTCGTCGGATCGCCCATGAGGCGCGCCGACTGTGACGCCCGCCGCCGCTGCTGCCGCCGCCATTGCGGCCGCTGTGGCGCAGCACGCGCGGCCGCTGGCGGCGGGAAAGGGGTGTTCCGCGTTGGGCATGGTCGGCGTCTTGTCGGAGTTCCACGGCGATCATCATCACCGCCGCCGTGCGCATCGCATGACGGCCGCATCCACCGCATCGAGCGAGCGAGCGACGAGCGATGGCTGCGACACCCCGATACGCGCGCCCACGGGACACACCGTCGCTGCCACCGCGTCGTCCTGGGCCCTTCGCGCCTCCCCGGCTGACGGGTTCCTGCCGGCGTCGATCCGCGCAACCGACTCACCGTCCCGCCGCCATGACTTCCGCGTCGGCATTGTCGTCGTCGTCGTCGTCGTCGTCGTCGTCGTCGCCGCCATCACCACCACCACCCGCCACCACGATGGCCCATCCGGCTGATCTGCCGCCGGCGCTGTCCTCGGGCGGCACGCTCAAGCGAGCGGCGCCGTCGGCCGAGGCGCCGCCCGTGAAGCGGCTGGCCGCCGTGGGCACGCACGCGCCGCTGGCGCCGCACGACCGCTCGATTCCCATCCAGCGCGGGCGCTTCAAGAATCGCTATCTGCGCAAGCACAGCGCCTTCGTGCATCGCTCGGACCGCATCGTGGGTGTCCTCATCACGACGCAGAGCTCGCTCGAGACGCGCGCGCTGGGCCAGGCACGCCGGGCCCTCGATCACTACGCCGAGACGCTGTTTCCGGCGCACGCGGTGCTGCCCCCGGAAGCCTATGGAGAGCTGGAAATCGATCTCGCGCTGGCCGAAAAGGCGGGTCTCCACGCGCCGTCGCGCCTCCGGGCCGCGGCGGACGCGGATACAGCAGCGACCCCTGCCGCTGAGACCCTTCCTGCTGAGGCGGACTCCCATGGCGCTGAAACCGAGATGAAGACGGCGGCGGAAACACCCGCCCGAGCACATGAAGCAGAGACCAAGTGTGGCACCGGCAAGCGGTTCCAGGCCATCGATACCGCGTGCCAGGGCTCGATTTTCTTGCGCTTCCGCATCGACGTGCCGCCGCACCGGCTGATCGAGGCCATGTTCGAGGCCACGCGCGGCCTTCCGCCGCGCGACGTCGCTCGCCTCCAGCACCAGCTCGCCGCGACCAACCGCTGGCTGCCCGTCTCCCACGTCTGCCCGGCGAACCGCGTCGACATCGCGGCCCACGTGCCGCGCGTCCTCGCCGACTACGACATGGCGCACTCGCTCGCCATCGTCGCCGAGGTCCGCAGTCACCCCACGCTCACGTCGGCCGCGCTCCGCGACACCGTGGCCGCCGTCCTGCCCCGGGGCCTGACCATCAACCTCTCCCGCCCGGACATCGTGCTCTGGGTCTCCGTCTACAAAAGCGTCTGTCTCTTCAGCCTGCTGCCCGACTACTACCCGCGCAAGAAGTATCATCTCGTCAGTTGGCTCACTGCGACGGCGGCATCGCCCCCACCCGCGGCGACCGACGTCGACGCGGCAGCAGCACCGGCATCCTGACGCCCCTCGACTTCAACCGCTGGATTCGATGGGAGCCTCGGATCGACCCTTCGATTTCCCATTTGATGTAACATTCAACGTCACAGGCTCACCGACGTCCGTCCATCCCTCTCTATACAGCTCTTCAGCGTGTCAGCGGTCACGCTCGCGATGGCGGCCATGGTCATGGCCGGGGTCCCGGCCCCGTGGGCGGTGGCGGTCCGGGCGCCCTGCCGGGGCGCGCGCGGGTCCTCACGCAGGCCCGCGCTCCAACGGCCGTGCTGTCGCCGTCGCCGTCGAGGCCCGCCGCGGGTCCACGACCACGTAGTCATCGACCGAGGGGTCATACGCGTCGCGGTCGCCGTCACGGTCGCCGCGCCGGCCCGCGATAAAGCGGTGGCTCAGCCACGCAGGGTCATTGGCGTCGGGCGGCCCGCCGCCCGCGCGGCCGCACGAGCCGCACGCCGCCACGTGGTGCAGCCGGCATACCGACGGCGCAGGGTCGTCGCCCCCGCCGCTGCTGGTGCGGGTGCTGTCGCGGCCGCTCGGCTGCGGCGCGCCGCTGGCCACCGCCGACGCCGACGCGAGGCGCTCCCGGAACGCGGCGAGACGCGCTTCCACGGTCTGATGGACGTGCGGCGCTCGACGCGCCGTGGCCGTTCGCACGCGGCCCTCGGCTTCCAGGGCCTGGCGGTACCGGTCGATCGGGCTCAGCGACTCGTCCGCATCCGCATCGCCGCCGGCCGCCGTCTTGGAAGCACGTGCCGGTTGCGACGCCGACGCCGACGCCGACGGCGCGGACGGCGCGGACGGCGCGGAACGTCCCAGTAGCCGCGCCTCTAACGCGCGGATCTGGGCTTGCACGGCGTCCGGGTCGGCGCCGGGGGGCGCTGGAGAGCGCACGGCGTCGAGTCTGCCCGGCGTCACGCCGTGCGCGGAGGCGTGCGTATCGACCAAACGCCGTGCGGTCGCCGCGCCGGGGGGCGCCGGCGGGTCCGACGGCGGCGCGTCGGCCTTGCCGCGGGAACGTGGTGCCGCCGCCGAGGCCGAGGCCGTCGTCGACGCCGACGTCGCCACAGCATGCGTGCGTGACTTCTTGTTCGCAACAGCCGCGGGCGACGGGTCCCCGCCGTCGTCTTGATCACCGTCGCCGCCGCCGTCATCGCCGCCGTCGCCGTCGCCGCCAAAGGATAGGAGATGTGGGTTGTGCCGCTTGGCGGCGCCGGCACGGAGGACCCCGCGGTCGTGGGCGGCCTGCGCGGCCTGCGCCGCGGCCGCAAGCTCGCGGCGCTGCGCAGCGGTGGTCCGGGGAACGATCTCGGGAAACGGGTTGGCAAGCACGGTGGCGGCGCGGACCACCACGGGATACAGCGGCGCCTCCGAGCCGGGCGCGCGCTCGAGCTGCCCAATGGCGGCGAGGTTGTACAGCGTGTCCCCGACGACCTTGCCGAACAGGGTATGCGTCTGGTCGAGCTCCGGCTGCTTGTCGAGCGTCATGAAGAACTGGGAGGTGTTGGCGTCCGGGTCGCCATGATGGGCCATGGCAACGCGGCCGCGCCGCTCGAAGCGGAGCCGAGGGTGGCACTCGAGCGCGAACGGCCGGCCGTAGATCGATTCGCCGCCCGTGCCGGTGCCGGTCGGGTCGCCGCCTTGGACGAAGGCGCCCGGCACAATGCGGTGGAAGCGCGTCCCGTCATAGTAGCCCTCCAGGCAGAGCTGAACAAAGTTGCGCACGGCCCGCGGCGCTTCCTTGGGCCACAGCTCGATTTCCAGATCGCCGTAGTTGGTGGCGAGCAGCACCTTGCCGTGGGTCGGTGGCTCATTCGTGTACGCGTGCGACATTGCGGCGTGTGCCTGCGCCTGCGCCTGCGTCGGCGGGCAGGCAGCGCTCTGAAGTTCGCTCCCCGGACGGGTCGGAGTTTCGATCGACTCGGCGGAGGAAGGGTGCTGATGCGCTGAGACAGGGCCCGAAACGAAGGCGACCAAGGCAGCGGCGATGTGGGACCGTGATGGGCGTCAGCGACGGCCACAGCCTCGGAGCGACAAAAAGAAAAGAAAAGAAAACTTCATACCTCGTCAAGACGCGGAGGCCTCGTCTTAGATTGTTTATGTCGCCTTCTGTCACCCGACCACGCGGCAAGGGGCCACGCGCTGAGCGCAGCGCAGCGCAGCGCAGCGCAGCGCAGCTCAGCTCAGCTCAGCCCGCTCGCAAGGGTTGGCCGTACACGACGCGATCCGAGACAACGCCACATTGGTTCAACGCCACACACCAAGAAAGGGGTCCATCCTCGTTTGCAAAGCCACCCACCCCTCATCACGAAGCCACACGTCCCCCAGCATGGGGGGTCGACTCACGTCGGAGGTCGGCGCCCCTCGACAAGCGCGGCTACGGATCAGAACCCGGGTCAGGGTCGGCCGGGAGCCGTCCGTGGCGTTGGCGCCGCTCAGCGCGCATCGCGCGAAGCTGGCGGCCACGTTCGAGTTCGAACATGATCTGCGAGGCGGCAAAGAGGGCCACGGCGGTCGTGGCGAGAAAGACCAGGCCGGCGGGCTGGAAGATGCGCGCATAGATACTGAGCATGCCGTCAATGCCAACGGCAAAGCCCACGAGGTTCGCGGTCATCATGAGCAGGATGTTGAAGACGGCACCGACGGCGCAGAGGTGCCGGAAGGGTGGCCAGCGTTGCCAATGATCGCCACGGAAGACAGCGGAGGCGACGACCTCCGGTAGGATCAGCAGCGCGACGAGCCAGCCCCAGGCGAGTAGCCGCGGGTCCACGTCGTGCCACACGGCAACAAAGGTGAACACCAGAAAGCGGCTCGCAATACTGTAGCGGCGGCCACCCAGCGGCACATACATGTAGCGCACGAGCCAGCGGTTGTAGCTGCGGTGCCAGTGGCGCCAGAATCCGAGCGCCGAGTAGTTGTTGCTCATACAGCGGTCCATGTTCTCGACGGTCAGTACGCCGTCCATGAGAGCCCAGAGACGGAAAAAACGCCAGATAATCAGCAGCTTCATCCAGATGAGCTTTAGATTGAAATAGCTCACCATCGCGACCTGGAACGGCGACATGCCGCCCCAGGCCTTCGCGCGCGAGATGGCCACGACATAGAAGGCATGCAGCATCGCTTCCTGCAACAGCACGCAGCCAAGCCAGCGCGCCGCGTAGACCAGAATTCCACGCCAGCCCATGGCGTCGTCATCGGCCTTGACTTTAGCCATGGCCGAGGCTTCACAGCGACGCCGGCTCATTTGGAGATACCAATCGTTGAAGCTGATGATCGGACCGGCCAGGTACAGCGGAACATAGAGCAGGTAAGCCAGATACGCGACCAGTGTGTAGTCCTCATGAGTCATGCCGACACCTTCGGAGCGCGCCTTCTGGCAAAGCAGCCGGTCGAAAGCATCGACATCTGCACCAGCATCGGCCCAGGCATTGGCATCGAGATCGACATTCGCATCGGCATCGAGATCGGCACCAGCATCGGTACCGGCACCGGCACCATGGCTTCGTGACTCACGCTGGCGCAGTAAGACATTCTGCAGCCCACACGCCTCGCACGTGGCCACATGCTTTTCAACAAGGCTGCGACTGGTTGCCGCTGCCGACGAAGGCGGTCGCGCACGGCTGTGGCGCGACAGAGTCCATTGCGCGTCCATGGTAAACGAAATCATGCGCAGCATGGTGAAGTTAAAGAAATTCCACCACCGCCCCGTGATGCCGGTGAAGGGTGGCGCGTCAAGAAACGCGAGGGGCGCCGCGAGGGCGCCAAAGGGATACCCCTGAAAATGGTGGTTCGCATACAACATGCCGATTCCATACAGCCATGCGAACGCGACGCTCGCGCGCGAGTATCGCAGCGACCGGACCACCGCGAAGTTCAGTGTGATCAGCACCACAATTTTGAGGACGCTGGCGCCGTGGAAAACAGTGAGAAACCCTAGCGAAAACATCAGCGAGAAGGCTTTCCGCAGGCGATTGCGCCGTGATAGAGGCGGCGGCGAGGATAGCGACAGCGGTGAGGGCGATGCGGTCAGCGCCGCGGTCAGCGCCGGGAAGTCAACACCGGTGTCGGTGTTGACGGTGGCGGCATCGAGCGGCGCGTAGCCATCGCGGCGGCGCGACACCGCGGACGGGGCCGTCGCTGGTCGGCGCGGGGAGCTCCGTTGCACTAACCCACGAGAGACCAATGCGTAAACGCACGCCACGGGCACTAAGAGAGGGATGTTATTGCGGAAGCTTCGGTACTGCGGGTCGCTGTTGTCCAGCCGGCCGCCGAAGAGCCATCCCGGCGACAAGGCTCGCACGAACGGCGCCCCACGCTGCGGACGGCTTAGATGGTATGTGGCGTAGCACATGTAGCCCAGGGCGACGGCGACGATGCTGAGATAGGCCAGGAACTCGGGCGTTTTCCACCGCGGCGGCGCCGGGTCGACCCATGCTGTGCCTCTGGTCCGCGCGGCCATTGTCGCCGGCGCTGCCGCCGTCGCCGCCGAGGCCGAGCGGTCGCCGAAGACCCCGTTTTCCGTAGCCCCGACGCCGCGCAGATCCCCATGGCCACGAAGCACCATCTCGATCGCCTGCTCATCCCCCCAGGACCGGATCCCAGGGGGGCGCGGCGACGACGGCGGCGAGAGCGCGCGAGCCACGGCGGCGGTTGCCGCCGCGTGACCGGGAACCGCGCGGGCGGAGGTACGTGGAGGCTCCATGACGGCGGCCGCGGCCGTCCGCCCGGGCGCGGCCCCGGGAGTCGCTCGCTCGCGCACGGGCAGGGCGGCCGCGGCGTCACTTCGTCACTTCGTCACTTCGGCGTGGCCGACGCGGCGAGTGTTCGCGAACCAGAACAGGCTTCCCCGTCGGAAGCTGTTCACAGCCTCGGCACGAGGTGTCCTTCGCACCGTGCGCGGGATCGCTACCGCTACAATGAAGAGCGGCGAGCCAGCAAAAAGGAGAATGGGGGGCAGCACGCGAGGCGCAATCAGCGACGCGTGAAAGGTGACGCGCGATCAGCGTTGCGGCATAGGGGATGAGGGATGGTCTATGCGCGATGAGTGATCGCAGCGGTATGGGCCGCCAGAAGCCAGCCGGCGGCGACGCGCGGGAAACGTCAAAGAATCGTGATTGGAGAATGTGCGGATCGCAGCAAGGCGGTGGACTCTCGGCCCCGCCATCCAGACGGCGGTCGGCTCGAAGAAGTCCGTCGGTCCGCCCCCTTTCCTTTCCCAAGGGCGCCCGCCCTCCCGAAGCGGTTCGACACCCTGCGGGATGGAGATGCAGAACGAAGAGGCCCCATCCGGCGAACAGCCGTTCCTACTCGCCCAAGCAGAATGTCCACGGGCCGCCGATCCCTGCTTGGCCGGAGGCGACTGACGAAGGTTGGCGTCGATTATTGATCGCTCTTATATGAAGGAGACTGCGAGAGAAGGAGAGATGGATTTACCGCATGTTCCGACGACGGAGACGGTGCTTGTCCCGTGCGACCGACGGGGGGCTAGGGTGCTGATGGACTTGTCGCGTCGAGGATGGCACCGCATGAGCATGGACGTATAGCAGCACGATCGCGACGAGCACGAGCGCTACGCCGGCGACGATGCAGATGCCCTTGAGCGACCACACCGCCTTGTCCTCTGCTAAATCGCTGACGGCGGTCCGCGCCACGGCTGCGCTGTCCGCGGTAGCATACTTCGTGACGCCGGGGGCTCCAGCGGGCCTCGCGTTTCCAGATTTATGCGGCTTCGAACGTCCGGTGGCAGGTTCTGCCGCAGGATGACCAGTCTTCACCGCATCTGCGTCGGGACCGGGGGCTGCCGGTGGAGGCTCGATCAGGCCAGAGTTATTTCCGGGGGCATCTCTGCGAGGTCCGTTTATCTCTGTAGTATGGGCCTCGATTCTTTTCGAAGGGGGAGGGAACGGATGCGATACCCACTCCTCATTTGCAACTTCCTCGCAGTGCTTCAAATGAAGTTCCAATAGTTGGAGGCTTGTAGGCAGCGCAGTTACTTGGGCTTCGAGAATTGTCATCATCCTCTCTCGCAGGCCGTCGTAGATATTTTTGAGTTCCGGTTTAATGCCGTACGTCGATGCAGACTTGACAAGCAGCTCCGCATCAAGAAAGATGTTGCTGACGACGCACCGAATATGATCCAGCTTCTTATCAAAGAAATATTCGGTGAGCTCTTTGGGTAGCTTAAGATTCCATTCGGGATGGAGTATGTTTTCCTGGGTGGAGACATACAGTATGTCTGCGAGCCAGTCAATCACGCCATTGTGTATGACTCCTTTTCGAAACAACTCGCGCTCACGTACGAGATTTAAGCCGAATTCAAGGTGATCCATAAGCATGGGAGCATGCTCAATGATTAATCTCGGGGTGATGCCGGGTGGTATACCGGTGTGATGTCCCGGGTGGGAGAGCGTAATGATTTCCTTTTGCTGAACCAGCGTGGCTTTGTCCTGGGAGAAACGTTCAAGGTTCGACCGAAGATCAGATATGGCAAGGGGCAATTCAGATTTCAGAAGACCGATTTCAGCTTGAATCTTCTCTTTGAATTCGTCAAAAAGTTTACGACGTAGTTCCGACTCCAGCGCCTGCGCTGGAGGAAACTGTTTCTCAAGCTTTTCAAGACACGACTTTTTTCCTGCAATAGAATAGTCCGTCTCGACCAAATACACTGCAAGATCGTCAATCGACGGCTTCGGCACGTTCCCGGGTGTTGTGATGAGTATTTCATTCAGCCAGTCGGCAGCCGTCGTTGCAGAAGATGACTTGGGTGTTGGGACTCTTTGCATCGCCGCAAACCATTTGGAAAGCGAGTGTGCAGTTGATCGTGTTATAACAGGAATCCTCATCTCTTCAACCGCTTTAGACCCAAATGCCGCAACATCAGGTCCAGCAGTATTGACCGTGCTGATCACCCCCCCTTCATATAATGCTGAGCCTGCCGCTGTAATTGGCGTGGACGTAGTCTTCCTCCCAGTCGACACGTCCACCCCCACGGAGTGCCCTTCATGGGCATGGTCAGAAGGATGAGAAGAAACTCCGAACAACCTCTGGTATCGATTCAGCAACTCGTCGGGAACGATAGACGAGCCGGGGAGTGCCGAAGCATCGCCGACCGCAGCGAGAGGACCTGAGTGCTCCTGGTTAGGCCATCCACCCGGAACTTGTGCAGCCGTCCGTCGTTTAACACCGTGCAGAATGTCATCGAAAACGCCACGACGTTCGAGATGCACGCCATGACGAGCCTGGTGGGCAGAAAATGTGGAAGCCAGCGGAGGGGACGCTGTCGGTGGGGCCACGGCGGTTGCCAACGCCATCTTAGTGGCCAGCTCCGGGGTGATGGGTGCGTAGACATGCAGGCTGGCGATCATGGCAGTCGCCACGGCGAGACGCAGCTGGCGCGCCAGCGAGATGCCTGGTGCCGCAAGCGGCGCCGTGCTTGCCGCCGTACTCGCCGCCGTGCTGGTCCTCAATAGCGCTTGGGCCGCTGCGTCGTTGGCAAAGGCAGGGTCCTTCTGGAGAGCCGAGGCGAGGTGCTCCGATGCCGCGTGGCTCAGGTGCACTGTCGCCTGCTGGCTGTACACCTCCCGCACCTCGGCATTCAGCAAAGCCACCGGGTTCACCCCCCCTGCCGCCATGTGCTCGGCATGCGTTCCAATGATTTGGCAGAGATGCTGCGAGACGCTGCTGTCGATTGCGGCCACATACGCGTCCGCCTGCGCGCCCGTCCAGTATGCCCGGCCGGTCCGGGGATTCGTCTCGGTCTGCAAACGCAGCACCGCTTGTTGTAATGACTGCGATTGACGCACGCCCTTGGCAAGTTGCTCGTGCACAGCATGGAGTTGCGGCTGGTGCCGCGCTGCGATGGCGCCAGGGTCAGCATCGGCGATTGTGGTTGTGTCGCCACCGTGATGGGATCCTGGCGACGTCGCCATGGGCTGCATCAGCGGCTGGGCCTCGCCGCGGTCAAGGCCACGGGTGTCATGAAGCATTAAGGCATGGAGCTCCTTGCTGGCAGCGCGGGCATCGCTGGCCACCTCGCCGTATGCTCCCATGAGCGGGCCTGAGCGGGGTCCGAGCAGCGCAAGGACGGCTAGGAGCGCCCCATGGCGCCACATCTTGAGCCGCATGGCGCCACGTCATAGCGTGTCAGTCGTGATGACGGCCCGAGCAGCGGCGAGGACGTTGGGGCACGATCGAGCCGCGGCCTGCGGCTCGCGCGGGAGAGAGGGCGCCGCCGCGTGGTCGGCACCGAGGGCGAGAAATCGGTGAGGGAAGCAGGCGGGCAATCGCAGCGCGGAGAAGCACGTGGGTGAGCTGGCAGGGGCCGAGCCGCGTTGGTT
>ML014366.1:0-21474 GCA_003615045.1 Caulochytrium protostelioides | reverse complement strand
TGGGGCGAGCGCTCGCTCGACGGCGCCGACGCCGGCCACCCCGGTCCGCAAGACCCGGGTGGACGCCCAGACGCATGTGGTCCTGGCACCCGGTCAATGCCAGCGCAAGGGGACCGTGGCCCGAGGTTGGCTGTGGTGTGATGCCACCCACGGCAAGTTGGTGAACCACAATCTCAGTGCCGCGTTGAACATCCGACGCTGCCTGGCCTTACCGGAAAGGCCGATAGCGCTGTGCCGCAACTCGGAGCAAACCAGGTTGGGGCCCGTGGTCGGCAAAGTCATCCGACACTGAACTAAAATGATCGCTGCCTCGGGGACCCCTGGGGGGCACCACCGAGAGATTGGTGTGCGCCTTGAGTCAGTATATGAACGACCGTTCATATAAACTAAATATTGACTAAATACTGACGAGAAGAGGAAGAAAAACGATACGGCGCGAACCGGCCTAGACGACGCCGTGGCACCCACCGTATTGGACGGTCGGTCCTGCAGCTAAATCACGTTTCCTGGTGCTTACTCGAGCGTCAGGGCCATGATGGCGTTGACCAGGTCGCCATCCGCGGCACGCAGGGCCTTGACGACGTCGGCGCGGGAAGCCTGGCTCTGGGCCATGGCCATCTCGATGTCATCCGGGTTGAGACCCTCCTCGGAGGCCGGGTCGATCGGCTCGCCGCTGGCGTTCTTGTCGGCACTCTTGACGGTCGGCATGGCGGGCTTGCCGCCGTGGCCGAGGATGTCGTCGGCCTGGATGGCCTTCTTGGCGGGCGCGGCGGCAGTGGTCGGCGCGGCCGGCGCCTTGGGCGCGGCGGCGGGCGGCGCGGCCGTCGACGACGGCGGCGGCACCATGCCCGGGTTCATGGGGGCGTTCATGTTCTCCACCTTCACCTCGCCGACGAGGGCGTAGGTGTCGCCGGACTTGTAGACCTCGGGCTGGGAGATGGAGATCATGGTGCGGTTGGCGAGGACGACCGAGACGCGGGTGTAGCCCGAGCTGGGCTTGAGGCCGATTTTGGCCATCGCGGCGCGGATCTTCTTCTCGCCGCGGCCGACGTTGGCGGCCTGCGCCTGCTGGGCGTTGGCAGGCGCATGGGTGTGGTCGTGGCCGTCGTGGTCGTGGTGCTCGTGGGACGCGGCGTGGTCCTCCTCGATGTGAGCGACTTCTTCGATCTTGGGCATGGTGGCAAGAGCTCGGTGGCAATAGAGGGGAAGGGGAAGAGGGCGAGGCGACTGTCATCAAGTCGTCGGGTTAGTTGGCGGTGGGTTCCGATGGCATGGATCGCGCGTAACCCGTGGGAGTGGCATCCATACAGAGAAGAGAAACAAAACACACGAAGCGGTGAGATGAACGTGAGACGTTTTCAATGCATGATCGAGACGATTCCGGGGCGTCGCGGGTCGAGGGGATCGGTCTGAGGCGATCGCACTGCCTGCGGCTCCAGCATTCGGGTCATGGCTGCCGAGGTGCGTCCGTCCTGATTGACAGCGAGCGTCCGTCAGTCATCAGGGGATCGGCCGTCCGCCGCCCATCGACATCCGCAGCAGCACGATGCTGGCGTGACAGATAACGGGCGCGACGGCGGTCGGAAGCCGCAGCAGCAGCAGCATCACGCCATCGCCCACGACGCCACGTCGCGAGACGTGCGTTGTCGGCCAGCGCATCACCCCAGGTGCACAGCCGGACAACACGCGCGAGGCGATGTCGGATCAGGCCCATCGTCCTCGAGAGGTCGCGCGGCATGGCATGACGGCGCATCGCAGCGCGGCGCTGCGCAGCGCGCATGACGGCGGCCAGGGGCATGGCGACGGGCAGGGCATCGCAGCGGCGTCGGGCGGCCGCGTCAAGGGCACGCGAGCAAGGCGGGCCATCCCACTTACAGGGGTCGGTGATGGGTGAGGCGGCACAGACGAAGCAGAAGGTCAGCGATACGGAAGCAGCCGACGCAGGCTCGCGGCTGTGGACGACACGCGACGGAGGCGCGAGCCGGCGGGCCGCTCTCGGTGGCGCGTGGTTGCCCATCGCGCTGGCCGCCCGTGACGCGACGGCGCCTGGTATCGCGGTGCCGGTTTAAAGCACGCGAGCCGCCGTGGCGTCCGTCGCGTGGGACGGAACGACGCCGGCCGGCGAAGCGAAGCGAGCGGCGCGTGGCGGCGCAACGCAGCCCCGAACCCTTCCGAGCCGTGGCGGCGCGTGGCGACGGGTCCGGCAAGCGTTCGAGCGGCTTCGTCGCGGCTAGCACCCCTCCCGGCGACGCCGTCGCGGGCTCGGCCGGACGCGGACGCGTCGGACGCGGCGCCCGGCCGCCGGGGGTCCTGACCCGAGGCGCCGCGGCGCTCCGTCCCCAAGCCCCCAAGCCACCGATTGGCCGGGGGCCCCGCGGTATCAGCCAGCCATGACGATCATGCGCCGCAGGACGAGCAGGATGAGCACGACGCGACAGTCACAGCGTGAACGTCATGACACATCCTGTATCACGTGCCGTGATACGCTCGCAAGCACCACGTGCTGCCCCTTGACCGGTGGCTGTGCGAGGCCTAGGCCGCCCTCCTTGCGCGCGCACCAAGCCATGGAATCCCAGGTCAGAACTATCTGGCACAAATCGATCGACGGCGCAGTATCGCGGGATCGACACGAGCGCGGCGTCCCTGCCGCGTCTCACGCGACCACCGCCCTGAGCTCCGCGACAGGGGTGATCGGCGGCGCGCTGCGCTGCGGGGGCGCGCGCGTCCGCTTCACCTGTGTTGTCCCTTCGGCGGCGGCCGCAGCAGCAGCGGGGTCGGCGGCCACGTCGGAGTCGGCGGCGGCGGCAGCGAAAAGCGGCGCCGGCGCCGATCGTTCAACTGCGGCGCGACTCACCTCGCCGCTCCGTGGCCTGTCTGCAGTGTGCGTGGTGCGACGGTGCTCGGGGAACGCACGGCCGGTGGCGGCCGCGGCGCGGGGTGTGTGACGGGGGATCGCGGACCGGCGGCGGCGGCGGCAGCGGATGCCGGCCGCTCGCCTGGGGCCGATCCGATCTTCGGCGACCGGTGTTGCGGCGCCGTGGACGGCGAAGACCCTTTCCGGACCCGTGCCACGGGCGCTCGTCTGCTCGAGGCTCGTCTGCTCGAGGCTCGTCGGCACGAGGCTCGTCGGCACGATACGCGGTAGCGCCCGCGGCCGCCCGTCGATCGCACATCCCTGGCGGCTGTCTCGAGCCAAAGCGCTACGAAAGGCACGAAACGCAACTCCGCTGTGCCTCAAAGACGCCGACGGTCAACGGCGAGAGCCACGTGATGCTGTGGCATGCGCATCCCATGAGCACCTGACGACCACAGAGTCCCATTTGTCGCATGCGAACCCGTCCTGCTGCCCTGCTGCCCTGCTGCCCTGCTGCCCGGCTGTCCGGCTGCCTCGCCACATGCGCATCTCCACCTCGAATCATTTGACTCAACATCTAGACAAGGCCTAATCCTAATCCTAATCCTAATCCTGCCAAACGACGATCGGCCCCCGTCCCGTCGGCGCTATCCTGTCGAATCATACTTTTCTCGCCGAGAAGCGAACGCCACGGCAACTCCCCTCGACGCGAGACCCCCTGCGACCGCCCCGGGGCCCATCATCACCATCAGTGATTAACCGATCAAGCATCGCCGAGGAACCCATACCGCCCGCCGGCATCGGCTCTTCAGCTTGTCGTCCAGCGCTTGTCGCTCACCCCCCTGTTCCGGACCGCAGGGCGCGTCCGGACCGCCATGGCCACGCGCAGCAAGACGGTGCTGTTCCTGCAGTACCGCAACTCCTATGCGCGCCCGGCCGGCGGGCTCTACCCGCGCGCCGGCGGCAGCGCCGGCCTCGGCGGCGGCGCCTCCATCAAGCATGCGGGCTACGAGATGTCCGAGTCGGCCGGGCTCATCGCCAACGAAGGTTCTGCGGGCGGCTATGCGCAGCTCCCGCCGAGCGGCGGCGCGGCCGGTGGCGCCAGCGGCATGACCGCCGTCGACATGAGCCATCTACCGCCGCGCTGGCTGCAGGTGATCGACGACATCGACCGCGCCGTGGCCGAGATGCGCGGGCAGGTGAGCGAGCTGGAGGTCCTGCACCGGCGGCACCTGATGGCGGGCTTCGACGACGCCGGGAGCGAGGGCCAGATCCACGCGCTGACGGGGGCGATCACGACGTCGCTGCAGGCGGCGCAGCGGCGAGTGAAGCGCGTGCTCCCCGACGGCGCACCGCTGCCGAGCGATCCCGCGCAGGCGACGGCGCAGGCGCGCGCGCTCAGCAAGAACGTCCAGATGAGCCTCGCGGCCAAGCTCCAGGACGTCTCGACGACGTTCCGCAAGGCCCAGAGCGCGTATCTGGGCAAGCTGCGCGCCCGCGAGACCCGCGGCAAGGACGTGTTTTCCGGCGCGGCTGCGGGCATGGCCGAGATCAGTCCCGAGGACGCCGAGCTGGACGCCGTCTTTACGGACGCGCAGATGCGACTCGTGCAGGACAACGAGGAGGTCGTTTCGCAGCGTGAGCGCGAAATCAATGCGATCGTCAAGAGTATCCACGACCTCGCGGCCATCTTCCAGGAACTGCAGACGATGGTCATCGACCAGGGCACCGTGCTCGATCGCATCGACTACAACATCGAAAACACGCAGGTCCACCTCGAGAGCGCGCACTCGGAGCTCGTCAAGGCCCAGAGCTACCAGAACAACTGGCCCGCCAAGATCTGCATCGGGTTGCTCATCGTCGTCTGCGCGCTGATCTTTATCGCCGTCATTGTCAAGAAGAGCCGGTATACGGCGCCCGCGAATAACGGCAACGTCACGACGATCATTATTGGCACTGAGGACACCGCATCAGGGCTCTGAAGCGATCGTCGCATCGGTTGCGAGGGGTCACGTCGGCCGACCGCCGTCGACAACGGCCTTCCGCGGCCCGGCGGCAGATGGGCTCCGACCTCATCCTCGCCTTACCCACCGCCTCGCTTCTCTCATGTCTCTCTTTCTCTCTCTGCTTACTGCATATGTTTTTGTATCCTTCGGTGTGATGCATCGTTCAAGACCCCTGGGCGGCGGTCAGCCATGGAACCAGCCTGGCTTGTAGGGATCATGCGGTATGCGGTATGGGCACGATGAGGCACAATGCATGAGCGGGGTTTCGAGCGAGAAGCGGAGTCTCCGAGTGGATCGAGAGAAGCGAGGCGTGCGGCCGCGTGGCCGTGACTGCGGCCGCGGCTGCGTGGCGCAGGCTTCGAGCCAGGATCGTCCGTCCCGGCTATGCCAGGCATGCCCCATGCACACTTCGGCCGCCGCCGCCGCCGCCGAGTGGCGCAGCGGCCCCCTACAGCCCCGACTCCCTGCAGACCGGCGCGACGGCGGCAGCCTGAGCGGAGGTATCCTGCGCTGCGGACGGCGGAGATAGGCCACCACCGGCCAGCAGCATGCGCACCAGCACGCGGCGCCGACGGGAACTCTTGCCGCTACCGGTTGATTGCGACATGCTCTCGCCGTCGCCAGCACGACCGCTCAGCCTGCCATTCAACCGCGAGCGGCCACAGAGTGCGCGATTGCCATCGCCGTTCGCCTCGGCTGCCGCATCACCCGCTGGGCCCTTCCAGCACGCGCGCGCAGCGACCACGGAGCCGCTAGGGCCTTCCCGCTTCTCCTGCTCCTTGCCGTGATACCACGCCAACCCCGACCTCCGTCTCTAGAAACCACGTGCCCCCGCGGTCTCCCAACTGACGGCGCTGTCGACGCCCCACGCGGCCCGCTTGCCGCACGCTCGCTCGGGAGAGAATCCGGCGCCCTTCTGGTCCCCACGGCGCCCACACAGCTGCGCCGTCGACAGCACCGTGCGTTTGCACAGCAGGGCTACGACCCCGTCGGTCCTGTCTGCGGCGATCCCCGTGTGCGACGCGCCTCGGCGGGCCTCCAGCGGCATCGCCGTCGCCAACTCCGACCGCGTCGCGTGGCGACCGGCCGTGATCGGCTGTCGCGGCCCTGCGTCCCGGCGTTTCCTCTCGGCGGCGTCCCGCCGCGCCGAACGATGGCGCAGTATGAGCACCGCCTGGTGAACCTCGTGCTGACCGAGCACTTCGGCCCGCGCGTCGCGCTGGTCGGCAGCCTGCTGGTGCGCCACGGCGCCCAGACCGTCGGCGACCTCGTCCGCGCCGCCAACCTCGCGTCGGCCCGCGCCAACGCCATCGGGGGCACCGCCTCGCTCAAGCCCACCGTCGCCGGCGCCGTCAAGAGCGCCGCCGCGGGCCGCATCAAGCCTAAGGCCGTCCGAGAAGCCCTCTTTGTCCTGCTCCAGCAGGGCCTCGCGGCGTATGCCGAGCCCCACGATCCGCTGGCCGGCGCCGGTGCGGCGCCCGCGGGCGGCGGGCCCTCACAGGTGCGCTACGCGCTGCTCACGGACCGCGTCGTACGGCGCAATCTGAACCCGCGCTATGTCAGCCTCGTGGAGACCCGCTGGGGCCGTCCTGCGGCTGCCGTCGTCGCCGCCCTGCTGCTGTACGGCAAGCTCACCGAGACCGACGCGGTGCGGCTCGCGGGCGCGACCGACGACCCCCAGCAGGACCGCGATGCGCCGAAGCGCCCGAAGCTGCTGCCGCCGGCACCGCCCGAGTCCGGGCCCGGCGTGGTGCGGACCGGCGATCCGGCGCGCGACGCGGCGATGCGGACGCCCGCGACGCCCGCCGCCTGCGCCGCCGCCTTCGAGACGATGCTGGAGGCCCGCGTCGTGCGGCTCGTCTATGCCGACGAGGCCATCATCCCGGCCGACCGCCGCATCAACATCGAGCAGGAAGCGCTCTCGAAGCGCGGCCCCGTGAGTGCGAACGAGCTTGCGAAACTCCGCATCGATCTGCGCATGGCGGAGCTCCGCCAGGCCAACGAGCGGTTGTCCCAGGTCGCCACCTTTGCCCTGCAGAAATACGGTGGCCACCTGGCGCCGCGCTACGGCGGCGGCGGCAACGGCAGCGGCGAGGCGTGGGATTCGAACGACGTCCGTACGGCGACGGCCGGCACGATTCCAGGCAAACGGCCATACAACGGCGCCTTGTTTGATCTGGGCGATGAAGACCTCGGGTTTGACCTGCAGGGCGCCGCGACGAAGCGGGCGCGGACCGCTCACGGCGCGACGGCGACCGCGGCCGATGACGCCGCGGGCGCGGCCGACGAGACGGACCAGGGGGCGCAGCGCTTGACGCAGCTCGCCAAGACGCCCTTCTTTGCCGTGAACACGGACCGCTTGCACATCCTGATGCGCAGCACGATTCTTGCGCGGCACGCGAGCCTGCGCATCAATAAGCGCGCGGGCGCCGTCTACGAGGCGGTGCTCGACACGGTCTTTGACGACATCGGCGTGTGCCGCCTGCCGGGGCTGTCGGTCGATGCGGTCGGCGGCAGCAGCAAAGCGCGCGAGCTCGTGGAGGCGGCGGGCGGGCCCAACGCGCAGAGCGCCGCGGTGGTGCCGCTGCGCATCACCCAGGAGCTGCTGCGCAAGGCGCAGTGCTGGGTCACGCTCAACAGCGAGGCCGTGGCCGCCGCCGAGGCCACCAATGCGGCGGCCGCCGCAGCCGCGAAGGGCGTCAAGCCGGAGCCCGGCACGGCGGCTGCGGCCGTCACCGCGGCCGCAGGCGCCACGCCGCTCGTGGCGGTGCCCGTGCCGTTCAACCCGTACGCGCTGCCGATGGAGCGTCTCCAGGACTTTCTGGACGCGCTGGCCGCCGACAGCATGGGCTTCCTGGTCCCCGCGTCGGAGGCCTCGGATCTACATGGCGGCAGCGGCGCCATGGGCGCGGCGGGCGGCTACCGCGTGGCGTTCGACCGCCTGCGGCCGCAGCTGCTCGCCCGGTACATGGAGACGTTCATCACGGACCGCTTCGGCCGCATCGCGGCGCGGCTGTGGCGCTGCTTGCTGGCCAAGGGCCGGCTGGAGGAGCGCCACCTCGCGAAGCTGCTGCTGGTGCCCGAGAAGGCGGCGCGCGAGGTGCTCTACCAGCTGCTGGAGGCCGGGCTCGTGTTTCTGCAGGACGTGCCGCGCAGCGCGGACCACGCGGCGCAGCGCACGTATTTCTTGTGGTTTGTGGATATCCCCGCGAGCACGGCGCGGCTGGCGCAGCGCACGGCGCGCACGCTGGGCAACGTCAAGCAGCGCTACGCGGCCCTGCTGCGCCAGCGCGCCCACCTTGTCGCGAAGCTTGAGCGCTCGGATGTCAAGTTGGGCATCGCCCAGCTCTCGGACCGCGAGCAGGTCATGGCCAAGGATCTGGAGCGGCGCCAGAATGCCCTGCATGCCGCCGAGCTGCGCTTGCTCGAGGGACTGCTCCTGCTGGAAGACCTCTAATCGTCCATCCTTCATTGTCTGATTCCTTGATCCTCGGCTTCTCGAACAGCGACAGGGTCTCGAAAAGATAACATCGAGCATCAATACATCCCATCATGCCTATGACATTCTCCTTCTCGCGGCAACGACAACGACGTCTCTCGACGTCTCTCGAGAGGACACGCCGATTCCCGACAACCGCCACTCGTCGTTCCTTCGCGGGGAGGGGGGGTCTGCCTAATGCCACGGGCGGATATTCAGGGAAAAGGCAAGTTCGAATGCATCTAAAAGGAGAGGAAAACGGGAATGCGATAATAAGATGGTAAACGTGAGAGGCACGAATGATGAGCGGAAGAGAAGCGTCCGGCAGGGACGGCGAGAAAAAAAAAGCAGCGGACGCCGCCCTGGGCAGCACGGGTGCGGGGGCCGACGGACCGAGGAGCCGGTCGCAGCGCCACGTGGCAGCCCCAGGGAGAGACCGGGTGATTTCGCTCGCCCGCGCGCGCGACCCAGCTCCCCCCGCTTCCTCGCGTCCACATCCACCGTGATGCAAAGGCAGATGCCGACGCTGGGCCCTGCCCACAGCGGCAGCAGCAGGGCGTCGAGCGAGTCCACACAGGCGACCTAGGGCACCACCAGGCGGAGTGCCACGGGACGCCAGGCACGTCGGCGCCGCCGTGGAGTGAACGGGGACGGGAGCATGGCGGAGGAGCACGCGCGGAGCGGGAGCAAGAGAAGAACACACGATCCTGATGTCGCGTCGATGGAGGCCGACCGCCGGTTTGCTACACTAGAAAAGCCGGCGGTGCCCCGATCGTCCTGGAAGGCGCGCCCTTCCCTCGCACCGTCCACGTGCCGCCCCCGCCGACCCTCGCGCGGCGCCGTTCTCTCCGACCGAACCCGGAGAGAGAGAGCGGACGCGTAGCAAGGAGGGCAGGCGGGAAGGGCGGCCATGAACCAAGCGGGTGAGCGCTTTACAGGAAGTCCGAGATATCGGCGGGCATCTCGTCGATCTTGGTGTTGTAGTAGGTCTCGAGCTCCTTGAGGAGGGGCTGGTCCTCGTCGTTGACGAAGTTGACGGCAACACCCTTGCGACCGAAACGACCACCACGACCGATACGGTGGATGTAGTTTTCCTTGTCGGAGGGCAGGTCGTAGTTGATGACGAGCGACACGTGCTGGACGTCGATACCACGGGCGAGCAGGTCAGTGGCGATGAGGACACGCGACGAGCCCGAGCGGAACTCCTTCATAATGTTGTTGCGGAGCTCCTGGTCCATCTCACCGTGGATGGCGGAGACGGTGTGCTGGGCAGTCGTCATCTTCTCGGTGAGGTACTCGACCTTGCGGCGGGTGTTGCAGAAGATGACGGCCTGGGTGATGGTGACGGTCTCGTAGAGGTCGCAGAGGGTCTCGACCTTGTACTCCTCCGAGGAGACGGCGATGTAGAACTGCTTGATACCCTCGAGGGTGAGCTCATCGCGCTTGACCAGAATGCGGATGGGGTTGTTCATGAACTTGTTGGCCACCTCGAGCACGTCCTGGGGCATGGTGGCCGAAAGGAGCACGACCTGGGTGGTGTTGGGGAGGAGCTGGAAGATGTTGTAGATCTGCTCGGTGAAACCGCGGGACAGCATCTCGTCGGCCTCGTCGAGGACGAACATCTTGATGCTGCTCGACTTGAAGTGGCCGCGGTTCAGCATGTCGTAGACACGGCCGGGGGTGCCGACGACGACGTGGACACCGGCCTCGAAGATCTTGATGTCGTCAATGATCTTGGTACCACCAATGCACGCGTGGGCCTTGACCTTCATGAATTCACCGAGGTTGGCCAGCACCTTGCAGATCTGCTGGGCCAGCTCACGGGTCGGGGCAAGGACCAGGGCCTGAATCTGGTTCAGGCTCATGTCCAGACGCTGCAGGATCGAGATGGAGAAGGTGGCGGTCTTGCCGGTACCCGACTGGGCCTGGGCAATGACATCGCGGCCCAGGAGCACCGGCTTGATGGCACGCTGCTGAATGGCCGACGGCTTCTCGAAACCGTAGGCGAAGATGCCGCGGAGGAGCTCATCGTTCAGGCCAAGGGCATCGAAGGTGTCGACAACCTCGTCCCAGTTGGTCTCGATTTCCGCATCGGCGACCTGAGTCATGGAGTCCGCCATATTGGTAAACTTGAAGTGGTGCTGGGTGGGTGGGGGTGGGGAAGTACAAAAAACGGAAGTATGGTCGTGCGGTTCGCAACGAATACGGAGCTTCCTCCGAGAAACACACGACACCCTGCGTCCTGCGTTCCGAGGCCGCTGCGTTCCCTGGAACCCCTCACCGCGTCGCCTCTGCGGAGCCCCTGCTCGACGCTTTCATGGAGGGAGGTCCAGGTATACTTGCCCTATGCCTTCTGCGTCCGCCGTCCTCGCCGACGGGAGGATGGCCTCCGTCTCGCTCGCCCCACCTCCCCCCGGCCGCCGGACTCGTGTCCCGTGTGCCGTCCCCGTGCCTCCTGACCGACGCCGCGGGCGCCCGGGCCGCCACGGGTCCGCCGGCCGGCGGCATGGGGTGTCCTGTGTCGAGCCGTCGGGGCGTCGGTGAGGCGCGGGCGCGGGCGCCGGTGGTCGCGGGTGGTCGCGGCGACGGCGCGCGGCGCGAGCGCGCCACACGCGCGACGACCGCCGCCGCCTCCCGCCCCGCGTCTCGACGCGCCGATGGGGTGCGCCGTGGCCGTTGGCGGGTCCGCCGTCGCCGTCGCCGTCGCCGTCGCCGTCGCCGTCGCCGTCGCCGGAGGGCGCGTCCGGCCGGCCGTGGCGCCGGAAGCTCGCCGGCCGGCCTTGGCCGCGGCTGCGGCCGGGCAGAGGCGTCCCCGGCCGACCCGCGGCTGCCGGTCGCCTGCGGCCTGCGGCCGGCGGCCTGCAGCATCAGGCCGACGGCATCAGGCCGACGGCATCAGGCCACTCGGGACCACCGCCGGAGGGCCGCCCGGCCCCGCGACGGCTTTCACATTCGGCCCGCACGCGCGCCGACCGCCGGGCGGCGATGTCAGCAGGCGGACCCCGCGGCATCATCAAGCCACCAGCAGCGCTTCGGCGCGGCATGGGGGCCTCGAGACGGGCACCGGCACCTCCGGCCAGGCCTCGGTCAGGCTAGGGGGGGCGTCCGCAGCAGCGTCGGCCTCTCCCATGCCTCGCGCCGGGCGGTCGGACCCCTGCGTCGGCCATCGCGCCGGTGGGGACCACCTGGCGCGATGCTTGGAGGTCGCGGCCGGCCTCCTCGCCATCGCCGAGCGGACGGACGCCGCCCCGCGCCGCGGGTCGGCCGAACAGCAAGCATACGTCCAGGCCAACTCCGACTCGCCCCAGCGAGGCGGGAAGGACAGGGAGGCGGGAAGGGAGAGCATCCAGGCGAGGGCCTGCCCTCGCATGGCCTCGGCGCGGGCTTGGCCGCTCCGGCATGCAACACGGCGAGGAGCGCACGGCCGCACGGTCGAAGGATCGGCATCGTCCGACGGCGTGCTGGGTGCCGGTGACGGCCGGTTCCTCGGCGCTTCGGGTGGGCTTCCCGGGCCTGGCGATGCTCCCCGGTCCTCCGCGGAGAGCACGCAGCCCACCTCGCACGCTGAGCTGAAAAAGAGAGAAATTCTCCGACGCCGGCCCGAAATTGCGGGATGATGCAAGGCCTTGGCGGGGCGCGGCCCCGGATCAGGGCTTCGGCGGGCCCGGGCGCCCATGCCCTGTCGGCTGAAGCGCCGTGTCACGTGGCGGGTCGTCGCTCGCGCCGAGAAAGCGGCATCGTCTCGATCGCCTACACCGAGAACAACGATGGCATGCGCTTCATGGGCGCGCGAGAACAGTCGATGCCTGTTTAATTGACGCCTTTCTCTGGTCTTCGACAGGCCGTCGACGACAACGGGAGGAGCTGCGGTGTGATGTGGATCCAGCGTTCCTCGCCAACGGCGAGGCGAAGCCCCCGGAACGGCAGCAGGAGGCGTTGGCCCAGGCTCTGAGAAGACGAACTGCCGGACCCTCGCCGGGATCCCGGACGGTCCGTGGCTTCGCCACGACATTGGCGTCCCTGGGCCTTCATGCCGGCAGCAGGGGTGGACCGCCGGCCCATGACCGACGTCGCCACGCTGGCGGAGATCGGAGCCCAGCTGAGGTCCCTGGAAGGCGTGCGCAGCCGCGGCTGCGGCCCTATGCCGCCGCGCCCTTCCGCAGCACGCACCACGGGCGGGACCCGACCCACAGCCGCACGCGCTCCACGGGCGGGCGACGGCCGCTGTCCGAATGCGGACACCGGCGCCTCGGCCTCCCGCCGTGCCCGTCCGAGAGGGAAGAGTGCTCCTGCGGCCACCAGGCTGGGCACGCCCGGGCGAGCTGCCCCTCAACATCAGCGAGATCCACCTGAGCCGTGGTGGCTCCCCCGGGCAGTCTGAATCCGGCGAACTGACGGGCGAGCGGGCTGTTCACGACTGCCGAGATGACCCGTTCTCACGCCGATCAGCAATGGCGGCGGGGCCAGCGCTTGCCAGCGGAAGCGTGATTCGTCGACGACCCTAAGGTCGCTAGTCCTGAGCCGATCCGTCATCACACGGATCTAGGCGCTTCGTGTACCAGACAGAACCAGGCACATCGATACTGACCCTGACCCTGATCAGTCGGTCCAGGCCGATCCGCTATCCCTCACGCCAACATGGTGCGCGTAGGGCCGTTTCTCGGGGATGATCGCGATCGCTGCTCAGGGGGTCGCGTCTGCCGAGACCATCGATGGATCGCATCATACGGCCGGCGGTGCCATCGTGAGCGAGATGGGTATGAAAAACTATGAGATCTCGAGGGTCTTTCCCGCGTCGACGACCTCGTCAGCGTGGGCCTCGACGAGGCCCAGCGCCTGTGGCGCAGCCCGCTCCGGTCCACGACCGGAGGTCGTCACGTGATGCGATGGGCCCTACGGGCCGCCCCATCGAGTGCGCGGGCCATCCGCGGTGTTCAAGCCGAGCACGAGCTGTCCGCCGGACCCCAACGCGAGCAACCACGCGCGCAGGCTGATACCGCCCGTGGCGTGCCGTCGCCCGATCGCGCTTGCGGGATCCCAGCCATGTGAATGGCGCCGAAATGCTCGGACGCACGTTCGAACGCTCAGCATTGATTCCCGGAGCTCCCCTCGGGCCTTCCGTTTTTTTGTTTACTGGGTGCGCGATCTCGCACCTCGCAAGATTGCCGGCCACACCGCGTCCACGAGCGTCGTCCGTCGACAAGCGATGCTGCGGCCATGGGTCGGTATTCCGTCTCCCCGTGCGGCTCTGGCCGGGATCACCGCGGCAAGCCTGATCCGCCACCCGACAGCGATCGCAGCAGCCGCGGTGAGCATGACCGCCTCGCGCGTGATGGCCGCACCTCGCGGGGCGTCCTGCTCGACAGCCGGCGCCTCCCACGCGGCCGCTGCGTGTCGCTGGGCCCGATCCGATGGACCCTGCCGGCCGCCGCGCTGATCACTCTGTGGATCGCCGCCGCCACGCTGCGCGGCACACCGCCATTCGATCGAGTCCGATCCGGCCTTTCCCTCCGACCGGGCATCCGCCTCCGCGGCGCATGGACCCCGCCGCCTGACGGGGCACCGGCCATCCCGGAATCATCCGCATCATCGCCGCCGCCGGTGGTGGTTCCCGAGCCGGTCCGCGCGACCTTTGTCGTCGGCCCGCGAACGGCCGGCGGCGGTCTGTGTGCGAACGCCTCGGCTCCCGCCATGGAGCACCAGTTCGCCGATCCATTCGCATACTTCAATGCGCCGGACCCGGCGGCGGGGACGGCGCGTCCGCCAGGCACGGGCACGGTCGCGGCGTTCCTCGCGGCCGAGCAGGCCCAGGTCGATCACCGCCTCGCGGTGCGCCGCGACGCCGTCCGCGCCATTGCGCAAGCCATTGCGGACGCCGAGGCGACGCTTCTCCAGACGCGCAGGACGCCGTCGCACGCGCGCATCGGCACGACCGCGCCGGCCGACGACGACGACGACGACGACGACGGTGGCGCCGGGATCGTGACGCCGGCCGGCTGGCGCTACTACTGGGCGGCCGAACGGGCCCCGGGCTCCCGCGGCAGCTGGTGGCGCGTCCCCGCGGGAGCCCTGGCGCCGCCGCCGCCGTCCGCGCCGATGCTCGTCGTCAACCTGACGGAGCTCGCCGGCCCGGTCTGCCTGGCCCCGCCGCCGCCGGAGGAGGACCGCGAGGGCCCGGCATGCACCACGACGGGCATCACCTTCTTTGTGCCGCACCCGCAGCGGCCCGACTGGGCCGCCGTGGGCCTCGACGTGAGCGGCAACGAAGCCGCCGACGCTGTCGTGCTCTCGGAGGGCGGGCGCCGCCTCTGGACGCAGCCGCCGGCGTGGAAGCCCGGTGCCGCGCCGGCGGCCGGGCTGCGGCTGGACGGCGTCTACGGGTCGGGCCCGCTCGCCGTGCTGTGGGACCCGGCGGCCGCGGCGCCCGCGCTCCTGTACACGAAGGTCGACCCCACCTGGCGCGTGCCCTGGCGCATCATGCGCTGGACGGCGCCCCGGTCGACCGCCGCGGCGCCGCGGGCGCCGACCAGCGCCGGCCACGGCCGGCAGGACGCCGGTGACGGCCCCCAGAACGCCGATGAGGGCACGTCGGACGTCGTCCAGCTCGACGTCTCGCCGTCGCCACAGTTTGTCGCGCTGGCGCCGCGGCGCTCGGCGGACGGCCGCCGCGTGCTGTGGACGATCCAAGGCCAGCAAGCCGCCGCGGCGCGCGCGCTCATCGACGGCACCGTCGTGGCGGTTTCGCCGCCGCTGCGCCACGCTGACGGCAACGCCGCGGTTGCCGACTGGGTCGACCACTCCGCGACCCACTGGTACGTCCGCACCAACGCGCGGCATCCGGGCTTCGCGGTGCTCCAGATCCCCCTGGAGTGCGACTCGGCCGCCGTCCTCGCGCGGTGGCGCCGCTCCGGCCGCGACCGCGACGTCCGTGTGCTGGTTCGGCCTGAAGACCCCACGGACCTCGTCGAGTATGTCCACATCATGGCGCGCTACCTCGTCGTTTGGCGGCGGCGCGGCGGCGCCCGACGCCTGGAATGGATCGCGACGCCAGACGGCGGCGACCAGCGTCGCGGCGACGACGGCGGAGGTCGGCCGGCTGCACAACACCTCGCATGGCCCGCCGGGGTGCCGTACACGGTGGCGCCCACGCCGTTCGGGGAGGCCACAGCGACCGACGGCGACCTCGACACGGGCCCGCCCGCCGGCCTGTTTATGGATAACGCGCTGTACCACGGCGACCGGTTTCGGTTCAGCAACGCGAGTCTGTGGGACCCGTGGCGCGGCTATTCCCTCGACCTGACGACCGGCCACGTCACCCTCGAGGCGGCCACCGGCGCGGCGGCATCCGGGCCACACCAGATGGGCACGAGCCAGACCACGCGCTGCCAGACGCGGCTCACGGCTCCGTTCCTGACGGAGGGCGGCGTTCCCGACGGCATTCCCGACGGCGTCAAGGGAATCCCGATGAGTCTCGCATGGACGACGACGGACGCAGACGGGTGCCTGGGACCGCCCCATCTCACGCCGCGGCCCGCACTGGTGCTCGCCTACGGCGCCTATGCATCGCAGACGACGCTCGCGCCCGTCCCGGCCCATATGCCGCTGCTGGACGCCGGATTTCTGATCGCGTACTGCCATGCCCGCGGCGACGCCGATCTCGGGCCTGCGTGGTATGCGGACGGCGCGCGCGCGGCCAAGGCCAACACGCTGCGCGACGTCGTCGCGTGCCTCCGCGCGCTCGTGGACAGTGGGTGGGCGCAGCCGCGACACGTCGCCGTTAAGCTCCGCTCGGCGGGCGGCCTGCTCGCCGCCGGCTTGGTCGCGGGCCCGCCATGGCCGCCGTACGCATCGCCGACGGGACCGCTGGGCTCGGCGGCCCCCAGCGGCAACCGGATGGCCGGCCATCTGGCCAACGGAGCCGTCGCCGCCATCGTGGCCCAAGTCCCGTTTGTCGATCCGCTCTGGGATGTCTCGCGGGCCCACGTGGCATGGACGCCGTATGAATGGGCCGAGTGGGGCAACATTGTCTGTGACGTCGACGTGCGCCGCGCCATGATGGCCTGGTCGCCCTATCGCGCGCTCCTCCGCCGCGCGGGGTTGCCGCCAGACCTGCTAGCCGGCGACGGTGATCCCACGAGCGAGCACTATGCCGCAGACGCCGCCCATCCCGCCGCTGACACCCAACCTGCCACCGATACGGCAGAATCTCGACAGGAACGACCAGCGGTCTGGATCTCGGCGGGCAAGGCTGATGCCCGTGTGCCATGGCAGGAGCCTGCCAAATGGGCGGCGCTGCTGCGGTGGCAGACCGCGCAGGACTGTACTGTGGTCTCCGCGGCGTTGCCGCTTTCACAACCTGCATCGCTGCCACCGTGTCGCCATGACCGACTCATTTTTCAGCTAGGCGAGCGTGGTCACTTTGGCGCGGCCGATCCGCACGCGTACCGCCGCGAAACAGCCGCCTGGGTCGACTGGATCCTGCAGCACGCCGCCGCCAATGTGACAACCACGCTCGATCCTTGACCCTCTGTCTGCTTTCTCATCGGAGGACCGCGACACGTGGACCGCGTCCATGCTGCATCGTATGGCCTCGCATCGCATCGCATCGTTTCGCCTCCTTTCGCATCGCGTCGCGTGCAGTCAACCGACCCGATGTCCTGATGACAAATGCCACCGTCTTCACTTCATGATGTACAAATGACGCGCGTGAGGCGTGATGCGCCGCGCGTGATGCTACAAGGGGATGTCGCCTACATCGCCGGTGAGGGATCCCGAGTATCCAGCGTCAGAACGAGGCTCGCGGTCGCAGGGCCGTCGGAGTCGGCGGCGGCGGCGAGGAGCGATTCGAGAAACGTGTCCCGCGGCAAAATCTCGCCATTGTGGCGCAGCACGGCGGCCTCGCAGGGGTCGATGGCGGGGCTTTCCCGGAGCCGCGCGCCGGCGCGGCCGAGCCATCGGGTCGACATCGGCGACGGCGACCCCGTGGGCTGGCCGCAGAGCGCGGCATGAACATGCCGCTGCAGCCAGCGCACCGTGTGTGGTGTGGTTGGGGCCGTGGCCGGCGAATGCGCTTTCGATCTAGTGGGCGTGGTCGGCGCCGTGAGCGTCCGCGGCGCGATCAGCGCGGCGGGCGCGGCTGAGGCGCCGGCGGCGGGCGAGGCCGGCTCGAAGAGCGCCTTGGCGCGCGGCACTGACAGTTGCAGCAGTGGCATGGACGCCGCCGCCGTGGTGGTGGCGGTTGAGGCCCCGGAGGGGAGCACGGTGATGGCGAGCCGGGGGCCAGCCGGAGCCGCGATGTGCGGAGGGGTGGCCGGCGGGGGTGACCACTGCGTGGCAACAGAGACCATACGCGGCTCCGCGGGCCGCGGGGGCGACGCAAGACAGATGCTCGTGGCATCGTCGTTCCCGTCGGCATCGGCCTTGGTCGCGACCGTCTCGGAACCGCTATCGGAAGGCGGGACCAGACAGAGCAGCGCGCTTTCTTCTTCGGCCGTCAGACGCGGGCGAGGGCGTGAGCGCGCGCTCGCCGCTGACTGGCCACTGCGGGAGGACGGCGCCGTCGCGGCGGTCGGCACAACCCCGTCCATGTCCTCCTCCGACGGCGTCTTGAGATCGACGGTCGGCCGTGCGAATGGCGCTGTCCGGACTGGTACGACATCCGGCGACGACACAGTGCATGAGGGCGAGAGGGGCGTGACGAGCGTCACATCACCCTCGGCCTCGCTGGTGTGGGCAGAGGCCGAACGGCTGCCGCATTCGCTTGCGCGAACGAGTCGGCGCGTGCGGGGCGGCGGTGGCGGCGGCCGTTGAGCCGCGCTGTCGTCGTCGTCGTCGTCGTCCGTGGCAATGGATATCACGTCATCGCGATCCTCGCCGCGATCCGGCGCGCCGCGGGCGCCTCGCCGTTGTGAGTGTGAGTGTGAGACTCGAGACGGTTGGCGCGGCGACACGTGGCGCGCAGACTGGGCGGGCGAATTAGCATCGTGGACGCGGCGTCGCTTGGCCGGCTGGCGGGAGGCGCGGCGCCGTGTCACGGGTCCGTCGCTTGCATCGGACGACGCGTATCGATCCAACTCTGACTCTGACCCCGACCCCGACCCCGACCCGGACTCCGAATCGGCCGGAGAATCGGCCAGAAAGTCATCATTCGAGACGGCCGCACGGCGAGCCGCTGCCGACCGCTCGAGCGCCGCCCGTCGGGCGTCGGCGGCCGCAGCGGCCGCGGTGGCCGCGGCCTCGGCTTCGGCGGCTTCGGCGGCAGCGACCTGGCGGCGCAGGGTTTGGAGCAGCTGGGTGCACTCGTTTTCGCGGGCCACGTGGTTGGCTTTCCGGTAGTGCTTGGCCAGCGCGTCGAGCGGCTCAAGCGCATCATGGGTCAGTGCCTGCGCAAAGCGCTGGGCGCCGCGCACGCTGTGGGCGGCGCCTGCCGCGAGCCCTGCCGCGGCGTCGTCCCATGCCGTGCGATCCAGCGTCGGGTCAGCCCACTCGTAGATCCAAGCAGGAATCGCGTCGTCCGCGTCGTCGTCATCACTGTTCGTCGTGGCTGCCCCGCCGTGCTCGCCCTCAGCGGCCGGAGCCATGGCAGCGCGGTAGACAGTCCCAGCGGTCACGATGTCGTCGGCTTTCCGTGGCTCGGCGAGAAAGCCGGGCGGCGCACGGGCTGGCCCCCATGGCGCATGGAGCCACGCGAGGCCGATATCGCGCAGGCGCTCGAGCTCGCCGCGCACGTCGCCGGGGCCCCGCGGCATCGCGAGACGGAGGAACCGCAGGAGCCAGAGGGTTTCGAGCTGGAGCAGCGCGAGCGCGTGGCGCGTCGTCGGGTACGGGGCGAACCCTGTGGCACCGGGCGCCGGCATACTGGCCGGCAGGCGCGCCAGCATCCGCAGCACGTCCCCTGCGGCCCGGACCGCCTCGTCGCGTTTGCCGTCGGCCGCGCAGCACCCCGCCTGCTGCGCCACCCACGGGAAAATGCGGTCATGGCCCATCTCGAGGGTGCGCGCGAGGGACTGACACGTGGCAAGATCGTCGGCGGCCGCAGCCCAGCGCTGGCACTGGATTTCGGCCCGGGCGCGCGCCTCGTGCAGCTCCAGTCTTTCCTCGGCATCACGCTCCGTGATGCCCATGCTACTAAAGCGTCCGCCGCCAGGACGGATGGGCGTGATGGGTAAGAACGGATTGACCGGTCGTGGCTTGGCGCCCGGCGTGGTGGGCATGCGATGGGCGGGGGGGCCGATGGCAGTCTCCAGCGAAGCGCGAGCCGGTGCGGTTGCGGGTGTGGGTGTGGGGCGGGCCGCCCGCTCTTTGAGCTGCTGTGTGATGCGCGCTATCTCGCCGCTCGCGCGCTGGTATGCTTGGATGGCTATGATGCAGGCCTCGGCCTTCTTGAGCTCTTCGTGGTCTTGCACAAGCTTGCGGTTGGACGCATATTGCTGCATGCACGTCAAGGCGCGCGTCCAATCAGAGAGCCGCTGGTAGCGGTGGGACATGCCCCAGTAGCAGCGTGACACGCCGTCCGCGTCGTCGTCTAGCTGGAACAGCGAAGAGGCTCGACGCACGGCGGCGATGGCGGCGCCGTATTCCTTCCGCGTGTCGCAGAGGACCGCTTGGTAGAGGCAGGCCTTGCGCAGGGTCGGGCGATCACTGACGGTTTCGGCGAGCTGCATAGCCGCATTCAGCGCCCTTTCCGCCTCATCCAAAATGTCGAGCCGGATCTTGGCGAGCGCCATCGCCGCGAGCACCGCCGACTCCGTCGGCACTCGGCCGAACTGCGACTCCACGCTCTCTAGGGAGCTCTGGGACATGTCCGTGGGCCATACGACGCCGCCCCGCTTCAGCTCGCGCCGCGTGGCCTCCAGATACCGAAGCGACTCATAGTAGAGCGCCCGCGCCGATTTGGTCATTGGCGGTGCAGGCAGCGTGGCCGGCATGGCGTAATCATAGCTGTCGCCGAACCGGGGAGCAAACGGCGCCTCGGCCCGGCCCAGCAGCGCGGTCGCCAGCATTGCGTAGACCCGCACCTCATGTTCCGACTGATTCAGGGGTTTGGCGAGCTCCTTAAAGCGCTGGGCATACTGGAACGCCTCGTCATAACACGCTACACTGTCGAGGGCGTACAAGCGGCTCAGGGTCGACATGACGACCATTTCGTGGTGCCGGACCTGCCGGCTCGCAGTGACTGAGAGTGCGGGATCCGCCCGGGCTCGCTGAATGAAGTCCAGCGCACGAAGCGCCTCGCGCTTGACAGCGCCGGGATCCTCGACGAGGAAGTTCAGCACCGTTAGTTGGGTACAGATCTCGGCGGCGCGGAGCCACGCCTCGTCCGCAGCCGCCTTTTGGCCCTGCAGAATCAGGGACCGCTGCTTCTTCGGGAGCGTGGCCTGAAGTTGGCGATTCCGCGGGCGCACGGGCACCACGTGCCGCTCGCGCTTCAGTGAGAACGTCACCTGCGGCATGATGAGTTGCAGCGCGCGGTGGCGGGGACAGGGCCGAGAGTGACCCGAGTGACCAGAGGGGACCGTGGGGTCCAGTAGCGGGGATCCGAGGCGCCCACCGAGGTCGGGCGGCGATCGAGAACGCCAAGCGACACACTATTAGGTCCGCCCTGATGGCGTAGGAGCACAGCGAGTGGTGGAGGGCACAGTGGTGTGAGCGGAGTTTTGAACACGGTCATCGCATCAGGGCGCGCCGGAAATCCCGCCATACACGGCTCGACCGCCGTCGTTCAGCCTGGCCGACCACACGATGGCGGCGCGCCCGCGATACAAGACGCCGACAGCTCAACCGTGTCTTGCAGGTCGCAGAGCCTGCGGAGGCCGTCTGGACATGACGTATGGCCTGTGGCGGCGTCATAGGCTGCACGTCATGCTTGGAGCCCCTCACAGGTCAACCCCTCCGCCGACCCGACGGGACGCCACTAACGCCACGCAAGCGACCGCAGCATGGCGCAAAACGTCATTCGTTCTGAGGACACAGAAAACGTACGTGAACAGAGTGGGATTCGAACCCACGCCTCTTACGAGAGTACGACCTGAACGTACCGCCTTAGACCAGCTCGGCCATCTGTCCTAATTGTTTGTGTGACGGGATTGGTAGATGACCCCCCGTCAGCCCTTCCCTCGGCCACCTCCTCGCTACCC
>ML014365.1:0-21536 GCA_003615045.1 Caulochytrium protostelioides | reverse complement strand
CACCCCATGGCTGTCCCCCGTAGCGATCTTCCCAGTCTGTTGTGGCGCTTGGAGCGAAGGGGGACAGTCGGCGGCACCCGTGGCGTGAGGCCCCCCTTCTATTTTCTGAAGCGCCCGACAGTTTTCATCCGATTGGATCCAGACGCATTCGTCGACTCCGCAGTCAGTATACATAACCACATGCCCATTTTTTCAATGTCAGTGATGGCACACTCAAGTTTGCCACCGAGTCGAGAACCAGGCGCACGTCGCTATTCAGGTCGGGTCACGCGATAGGTGCCCCTCTGGCGATAGGTGCATCGTTAGGGTTTCGGGTGCTCAAGCCAACGTCCCGGGCCTGTGTTCCCAAACCGCGCCTGCGGCCGTCAACCGGGTCCGCATGCGTGGGGCGAACGCTCGCGCGACGGCGCCGACGCCCCGTAAGACGCATGCGGGCGCTTCCCCGGCCGCGCCGACGCCGGCCGCGCCGACGCCGGCCACCCTGGTCGGCAAGACCCGGGTGGACGCCCAGACGCATGGGGTCCTGAAACCCGGCCTACGCCGGCGCCAGGGGAGCGTGGTCCGAGGCTTGCTGTCGTATGAAGCCGCCCACAGCACGTGTGTGAGCCGCGACCGCCATGCCGCGTTGACCATCCGACGCTGTCGGGCCTGACCCGTCAGACCGATCGTGCTGTGCCGCAACTCGGAGCCAACCAAGGTGCAGTCCAAGATCGGCAAGCTCATCCGACACGGAACCGAATGTGTGACTGCCTCGGTGGGCGGAACCCTGGAGGGCACCACCGAAGATTCGTGTGCGCATTGGGTCACTATATGGACGACCGCGTTGTACCCATTATATCTATATTAATCACTAGGAGGTCGCGCCTTCCGACAGCAGACGCAGAATTGTGTCGCGCTTCGCCAGCGTATCCGGGTCGTCGCTCGTCAGGGCCGGGAGGACGCGCAGGGCGACGCTGCGGTTCATGGTGGCGTGGACCTGGCGGGTCATCCACGAGTGCTCGGAGCTGAGCAGGTTCGCAATCAGATAGCAGGCCCGCTTCTTGAGACGCTCGCTGGAGGTCCGCTCGAGCACAAACAGCACCTGGTTGACGACGTTCGCTTCGATGAGCAGCGTGAAGGCTTTCTCGTGGTGCTGGACGACCTGCGCGAAGCAGCTCAGCACGCGCACGAGGACGTCGTCGTCGGTCTCACGTTCGAAGGCGTCCACGAGGACGGGGAAGCCGCCGGCGTCGACCAGGTCGGTCTGGGAGCGCTCGTTGTTGGCGACCGCGGTCGCAATCACAAAGGCGATGGCGGAGCGCAGCTCGGCCTCGGGCGCGCCGCGCAGCAGCGCGAACAGGCGCGGCCACAGCCCGAGCGGCCGCAGGTCGTTCGCGTTGTCGAGGCTCTCCACGAGCATCGACAGGTCGTCGGCCGCCACGAGGCGCGCGTCGACGTCCGTGGCCGCGTCTTCCATCTGCGCCATACACTCCTTCATGCGAACCGCGTCTTCCTTGCCCAGGATCACGTCTAGCCAGCGCGTGTCGAGCGGCGTGGACGACGACGCCACCGCTGCTGCCGACGGCGCCGGCGCCGCGGCTGACGAGGACGTCGACGGCGCGAGACCCGGCGCCGACGGGCCCAGCTGCCAGGCGGCCGGGTTAGACGCCGAAGCCGAGGCGGATGCCGGTGCCGCCGCTGCGTCGGTCGTCGCGGCTGTTGGTGGTGGGACCGAAGCCGCAGCGGTATCGTCGGGGTTGGCCGCGGCGTCGGCAGGCGGCAGGTCGGAGTGGGCGACCGACCACGCGAGCAGCTCACTCGTCGTGAGTCGCGTCATGATGCCGCGTGGTTGGGGGTCAGGCCAGGGGGGGTTCGGAGGTGCAAGACGGCGCGTCGAACAGTCACCAAAAGTTCCACGCAAGGATCACGGGGATTTGATCAAACTCAGCAGTAGAAACCAGGGGAGAACGACGCGATCGGCAGGAGATCGGTGATCAAGCACGACTGCGATAGAAGGAGACCGAGAGGGTCAGCGTCTTGCCGTTAGTCACAGAAATCAAGACAAGCGGCGCCGTCGCCACACGAGGGGTTGGCTCGCTCTCGGTCCGGTCGCCTTGGGAAGCTGCGGGACGATGGTCGCATGCGAAGCCTTTATCTACGCCATGCCTTCATGCCTCGACCTTCGCTGCAACGGCGCATTGGGGTCGGGCCATCGGCCTTCCTGGAGAAACTCCGCCAGCCCGGAGGGCATACCGCGGGTGCTGCGCCACACGGTGCCTTTCCCTGCCGTTCCTTACCCTTCGGCCCGGCTCGACGCCCCTCCATCACGACCCCTGACCGCCGCCACGGGCCGAGCGAATGAGACCGGACCGGCAGGTCCTGCCGAATGCGCGGCGAGGCCGACCGCTGATCCCTCTTGCAGCACACGTGGTGGCCATGTGCAGGGCGAGAGGGCCATGGCGAGAGGGCCATGGCGAGACATGCTGTGCACCGGGCCGCAGGTCGGCGGGATTCACCATGAAGTCACGTGCCCGTCCGACGTTGCGTCTGTCTGAGCGCCGCCAGACCTATGCGACCGTCGGTGGTCTCGTCACGGCGAGCGATGCGGTCGGCGTCGGCATGGTTCACGGACACTGTACGTGGACATCGGTTGTCGAACCCTTTCGTATGAAACACTGGCGATGGCAATAGCAATGGCCATGGCCATGGCAATGACGATGGGCCGGGCGGCTGGGCTGTATGCTGTCGCTGTTGGCGCATGGCATGTCACGCATCCGCCGTGTCCCGACACCGCGGGTCGCGCCGATGGTCCGGCATCGGAAGGGAGCGACCGCACCCGCGACGGCTGGCCGCGATTCATCTCGTCATACGCGTGCAGCCAGCTGCGACGCGACGCGACCGCGTCATCCTTGCCGGTACGTCATCCGCCGGCTGAAGGCGGAGACGAAGGCCGACGCCACCATTGCCCGATCGGCAGCACACTCGGCGCTTGTCAAGATCCGCGGACCGACCCTCGGCGCGGCCAAGGGAAAGCGGTGGCACGGGCGGGGCGGGGCGACGGCGCGGCGTCGACGGCGCGGCGGCGGGACCGGCGGCGGGACCGGCGGCAGTGCCACGGCAAGGAGACGGCACCCGGTGACCGGCGGCCCCCCGCCAGAGGCATGACGACGGGTCGCCATCGCCGCCAGTCCCTATAAAACGGTCCATCCGGCTCCGATCGGGTAGCGTCCCGCCAATTCCCCTCATCGCGCATGCGAATGAACACCGCTGCAAAGCGATCGGTATCAACCCCCTACCTTCCACCCTCGTCGCCGAGGATCGCTGACGAACTTGAGCCGGGGCCGAGGCCGCCCGTCGAGACGTATCGAGACGCATCGCGGGATCCAGCTCTTGCAGGCAGGGCACGCAGATCGCCATGGCCACACGGCCCACGCCACGTGCTGCGGCCATCCGGCCCACGGCCGCGGAGTCGCCGTCGTCTCGGGCCGCCGCGCCGGTCTCGCGGCGATCGCCGTCCCGATCTCCCGCCACTCCCGCCTCCCCTCCGCCGCCGCCGCCGTCGGCCCAGCCGCCGCGGTCGCCGCCGCCGCCGCTCGACGCACCGCGCGCCATGCAGATGCCGAAGTCGTGTCTCGGATCGACCAGCAACCTGCTCTCGTCGTCGCTCTCGTCCTCCTCCTCATCGCTCTCCTCAACGCCGTCGCCGCCGCCGCCGTCATCCGCCTCATCGATGGCTGCGGCCGCCGCCGCCGCCGCCGCCGTCGCCGCCATGTCCCCGCCGCCGTCGCCCTTCTTTCTGCAGAAGCACCGCTGCTGGGCCTGCTGGGAAGAAACCGAGACGCCGGGCAACCCGCTCGTCCGGGTCTGCCTCGGCTGCCGCGACCCCGAACTCCAGTGGATCCACCAGGCCTGCGTCGATCTCTACGTTACGAACCTTCCGCCGGCGCCGACACATCCGACCCCGCATCCCGCGCGCCACCACGATGACGGCGATAACGACGACGACGACGACGACGACGGCGACGACGACGACGACGGCGACGACGACGCGTACTATGGCGAGGACGAGCCAAACGCCACCGCCGCAGCAGCCGTGAGCCCCCGTCGGACACCGCCAGCGGACCCGTGGGCCCTGGAAGAAGGCACGCTGTCACCGTTCCGGACGCGGTCGCCCGAGCCCGCCGGCGTCGCAACGCGCGGCCCGGGCGACGGCGCCGGAGCCTGGTGGCGATGGGTCCAGCGGCATGCGGCCGCCTTCCTCGCGTCCCACGTCTCGCCCGACCTGCCCTCCCCGGGCTCCCCGTCTCCGCTCCACGGCGCCCTGCCCTCGCCGTCCGCCCTCGGCCCGCCGGCGCTCTGGGGCTCCCCGCCGCGCCGGGCGGCCTCCGACAGCGCCGCTGGCGGCCGCCGCCGGCACCGCTATGCTGATGATGATGATGGCAATGACGACGACGACGACGACGACGACGACGCGGCGGACGAGACGACAGCTCTCTTGCGCCACAACGACAGCGAGGGTGATGGCCACAGCGCCGTCAGGCTGCCGCAACGGTCCGCCTCCCTGACGGCGACAGCGCCGCGCTCGTCCGACGCGGGGCGCCAACGGCAGCGGCAACGTCGGCGCGTCAGCTTTGTCCTGCCACTCGCCGTCGTCGCGCCGGAGCAGCCGCAGCCGCAGCACCAGCACCAGCAGGCGCAAGAGGAGGACGAAGCAGACCCCATGAGGCCTGCGTCGGCGGACACGAGCGAGGCCGGGCCGCCGCCGTCACCGTCACTGCCGCCACCACCGTTGCCGCACTCGCCGCCCCAGACGCACACGAACCCGATGATGACGCGGCCCGCGTTGCGCCACAGCATCATCCGGATGGCCGCGACGCCCAAGGAGACGCCGCCCTTCCGGTGCACGCGCTGCCAGTACCCGTACCACGTGCAGCAGACGCCGATCTCGCCGCTGCGCATCCTGTGGCGCGACCCGTTCCTGCGGACCGCGATGCTCAGTATGACGTGCTGTATTTTGATTCTGACGGTGTGCTGCGGCGCGCTGTTTGTCTCGGGCGACGAGCTTGGCCGCCCCTGGCCCGACGACGAACCCGACGACGGCGCCAGGCGGCCCCCGCTGGACCCGAGCGAGGTGCCCGGCGTGTTCGGGACCGCGTACTGGTGGGACATGTCGATCACGACCTTCAGTCTCGTGGTCCTCATCGTCTGCCACGGCATCAACGCCGTCACGTGGGCGATGGTCTGGCCGTTCTGCTGCGGCCGCACGGAGAAGCACGTCGTGCCCATCCCGCACGATATCATTGTCGCCCATGAACGCGCGCTCCACTGCCAGGCCCTGCTGCGCCAGGAGCGGCTTGACGAGCAAAGCCGCGCGCAGGCCACCGCGGCGGCGGCCGAGATCACACAGGAGAGCGCGGCGGATGAGAGCGGCGACTCGCCACATGGCACGGATGGGGGTCTTGACAGCGAGATGGACCGTTCGCGGGTCATCTTCTAAGCCGCATGACTGCCGGCTTCTCGGCACCCTAGCCGAGGCCGCTTTTCCGCGTCACGCATGCAAACCGATGAATAAATATGATTGAAAACGACGATCATCGCATCTCCGGGGGAGGTGGCAGAGACCATTCGCGGCTAATCCTTTTCGCCGCGGATACTGCGCCGCAGCGCATAGAGCTGGCCTGCATGGCCAGCCATCCGGGCCAACGACGGGATTGCGCCGAAGGCCATGCGGCCGATCGCATTCAGATCACATCCAACCGAGCGGTGAGTCCATGTGAGCGGGAGTCGCCAGGATCCTGCCATGACGGCGACCGTCTCGCGTCGCGTCGCGTCGCGTTGCGGTGCGGTGCGACGATCAGCGCGACCACCCGTGACCAACTTACCCAGCTGCTGTGCATTCAGCGCGTTCATCATCTCCTCGCTGAGCTTGACGCCGACCTGGGGTCGGCGGGGCGCCGCGGATCGGCCAGCCGTGGCCGGCGAGGCGCTCGTGGCGCTGGCGTCGGCGGCGACGGCGGCGGCGTCGAGGGCCGCTGCCGTGGACTGCTGGAGCTGCGGAATGAGCTGCGCGCGCAGCTGCTCGAGATAGGCCTGCCACTGCGCCACAAACAGGCGCACGAACGTGGGATCGGCGTTGCGGTGCCGCCGGAACTCGTCGCGGACGTAGTTGTTGCCGATGTAGCTCATCTCCGGGCTCAGCATCCGGTGGCACCGCCGGATCTGCCGGTACAGCTCGAGCGTCGGGTGCATCGTGGGGCGGGAAGCAGACGCGCTGTCGGCGTTCAAATGCCGGAGGAGCAGGGCCGCGAGGCAGGGTGCATGCACGCGAAACCCAGGATCGGCACGAACGCGGCACGGGGATGGCGCCGAGATCTGTCGTTCGCTCGCTCGCTCGCTCGCCATCACCAGGTCGTTCATCGCCCGAGGAGCGTGATGCGTTGCGGTGATCGTCTCGGACCTGCGCCGTGGCTGTCTCACTTATTACCGCGACACGAGCCGCATGCTTGCCGGGGCCAGCGTGCGCCGCCGCGGCACCCCGACATCCCCCTTAGCCAAGCCCCATGAGGCGGGTGGACGAGCGCGCTCTGGCGCGAAGTGTGGCGTTGCTGCAGGCGGCGGGATGGGTCGACGGCGCTTGAACGCCGCGGACGACCCCTGTCCACGGCGCCATCACACGTGGACGGCATTGACAAATGGGCGCAACCGCCGCATACCACGCCGCACGAGCGCCCGCGCAGCGCTGACTTGGTGCCGCGCATCGTCCGCGCCAGCACGGGCCGGCCATCCGTCCATCGGACCGCGGGGGGTCGGTGGACCACGCCGCGACCTCCGCTTTGTCTGCACGCGATCGACGCTGGATCACGGCTGATCACGGCGGGCTCTCGCTATCGCATCCCCCCAAACGCCACGCGTTCTGCCTCGCCACGTCTTGCTCAACGCTACCGACGCGCTGACCCTTCTCTCGATACTCCGCCCGTTTCCACCCCTTCCCTCCGCGCGGCCGCGCGCACGCCGCCCTCCGCTATCGGGTTGCTCGTGCGACCGACCGTCGCATCGCACGTCGGCCTGCTGAAACGCCATCGACGTGTCCCATCATCATTGTCAAGCACCACAGCACGTGCATTCCCGTCGTTGTCGGCTGTTGTCTCCCGCGGCCCGCTCGCTGCCTGCTCGCGACCTGCGCCACCCGCTGACACGCGTGGCTGCCGCGCAAGCAAGCCCCATCCGCAGACCGCATCCCCAGTGCCGCATCCGCCATCGCCAACGCCAACGCCAACGCCGACGCGCGCGACGGACGGTCCGCACGGACGGTGTCGCGCCGGTACGCGGCCGTCGCGACCGCGGCCACCACGGAGGCGGCCGGCGGCTCCTCCCGATCGGCCCCGGCGCCTGCGGCCTCCCGCGACCGCCATCCGCGGCAGGGCGTTCGGCGGGGCGACGCGCGTGACTCTCCCGCGGGCCGCACCCTCGCTGTGTGTGCGCGCGGCGCACCGCCATGGCGGGCCCGGTGATCAAGGCCGAGCCGGCGGACGCGCCCGCGGCCGTCCCCGCACCGGCCACCGCCGCTTCAGCGGTCGCCGCGCCGCCCGCCGCCGCGCCGCCCGCGCCCGATCGGCCCGCCGCCTCCGGCAAACGCAAACGGGACCGCGGTCTCGCGCACTCGCCGACCACCGCCTGGTCCGCGGCCCGCGACGGCTCCCGGTCGCCGTCCCTCTCGCCCGCGCCCGCGTCGCCGCCGCCGCCACGGCGGCGCCACCACGCCGACGCCGGCACGCCCGCCGACCCATCTTCCGCCGCCGCGACCGCGACCGCGACCGCGCCGCGACCGCCGCCGCCGCCGCCGCCCGCCGTCCTGCCCGTGCCGCTGCCCACGCCCGCCGTCGCGGCGCTCACGGCGCGCGCCAACCCGCCCGACGCGCCGCCCACCCCGGACGAGGTCCCGCCCACCACGGACACCCGCTCCGACCGCAAGCCGGTGCCGGCGCCGGCGCCGCGCCCGTCGAGCGCGGCGGCCTCGCCACCAGCGCCCCCTGCGCCCGGGACCGGCGACGCGGCGGCGGCGGCGGCGGCCACGGCGGCGAGCGGCGGCGACGGCGACGCCGTGACGTCCACCCCCGCCGGCGGGACCGAGCCCAACGTCGATGCCGGCCTCGACATTCTGCAGCGAAAGGACACGCACGCCATCCAGGAGGAAAGCAAGGGGCTCGTCCGCTTCCAGGTCGTGCGCAACGACGGCACCGACCACTCCATGGTGATCCTGACCGGGCTCAAGAACATCTTCATGAAGCAGCTCCCCAAGATGCCGAAAGAGTATATCACGCGGCTCGTCTACGACAAGACGCACGTGTCCATGGCCGTCATCCGGTATCCGCTGAAGGTGCTCGGCGGCATCACGTACCGCTTGTTCGAAGACCGCCACTTTGCCGAAATCGTCTTTTGCGCCATCGCGTCGACCGAACAAGTCCAGGGCTACGGCTCGCGGCTCATGTCGCATGTGAAGGACTATGTGACGACCACGAACGACGCGCGCTACTTCCTCACGTATGCCGACAACTACGCCATCGGTTACTTCAAGAAACAAGGGTTCACGACCGACATCACGCTCGCCAAGTCGGTCTGGATGGGCTACATCAAAGACTACGAGGGCGGCACGATCATGCAGTGCTCGATTCTGCCCCGCGTCCGCTACCTGGAAGCCAAGAACATTATCATGTCCCAGCGCCGCTCCGTCTTCCAGGATATCAGCGGGCGACTCAACCCGCCGACCGTCTTTCCGGGTCTTGCGGCCTTCAAGGATCCCAACTGCAAATCGGTCGATCCGGCCGCGATCCCGGGCCTGGCCGAGGCCGGGTGGGTGCCCACGATGGGCGAGAGCCCGATGTCGGAGCTGCCCAAGCCGCGCAATCCGCACTACATGTTCTTCCGCAAGATGCTGCAGGAGATGCGGGAAAACAAGGACGTGTGGCCGTTTGTCGAGCCGGTCTCGGGCGTGGCGGACTACTACGACATCATCAAGGAGCCCATGTCGGTGCGCAACCTCGAAGAGAACGTCGAGGCCGACCTCTACCCGACGATCGATGCGTTTGTGGCTGCCGCACAGCTCATTTTCGATAACTGCCGCACCTACAACGAGGACGGCACGCCCTATGTGAAGTGCGCGAATCGGCTCGAGAAATGGTTCAAGGAACGCCTCAAGTCGGCCCGGGCCGAAAGCGGTTTTGCCTAAACCTCGACCCGGTCCAGCCACTTTTTTTTTTCCATCGTGCCACCGCCGATCCAGACAAACTCGAAAGGCGCGGTTTTGTATTTCCTCAAGGAAGCTCACCGGCTGCTCTGGTATTCCCATAGATCTGATGTCGTGACACGCCTGCGCATCAGGGCCCGTGGAGGGGGGGGTCCATGACCGCCTCCGCATGTTCTAGGGAGACCGCAGAGCCTCAGGCGTGAGGAGAGACAGGAGCCTTCGCGGACGTCGCGTGATGACGGCGCACATGAAGATCGCTCTCGTGGTGATCCGAGGATCCGGGCCTCCCGACGTTGTTGTTGTTGTGGTGGTGGTTGTTGTGGTGGTTGTTGTGGTTGCTGTGGTGGTGGTGGTGGTGGTGGTGGTAGGCATGACGACCTGCGCGGTGAGGCGCGTCGCTGGTCGTGTGACGCTGATCATGCGGCACCTGGCGATGCGGGCGTGCGCGGGTCTTCCGCGGAGTTGAATCATGGGCAACGACGCCGTTGTCGTCGCCGCGGTCGTTGTCGTTGTCGTCGCCGCGGTGGCCGTCGGCAGGTCCCCCGGCAGCGAGCGGGGACAGAGAAGGGGAAAGCGCGGCCGCCACGGCGGCGATTGCTGGGCGCGTGGCCCGCGCGCGGCGCGGCCCGCCGACGGCGATCCGCCGCGCGCGCGCGCGTCGCCGATCCTTGCCGTCGGACGGCCGCGACCGGAAGAGCGGAGTTCGCGTGCTCTCGGCCCAGCGCGCGGCCACGGGTCGGGGCTCCACGGCGCACGGCGCACGGCGCACGGCGGCTCGCTCGTCGGGCTCGTCGGGCTCGTCGGGCTCGGGCCGCGGCCACCGCGATGGACCCGTCGGGCGGCGCCACGGGCCATGGGCGCGTCGCGCGCGTCGAGACCACACCACCACCACCACCACCACAGGCGCGCCTGTCGCTCATGCGGCTGCACGAGTCCCTGGAGCGGCATCTGGCCGGGGCTCGGGCCCAGGACCGCACCCCTTGCCTGGGGACCCGCCGGGACGCGCGGGGACGTGGCCGGGACGCGCCGCGCCGCTCGAGCCGATCCGCAGCAGGGCGACGGGCGTCTGAGCGGAGTTTCACAGCGGGCCCCACACCGCGGATCGCCTCGGACACGCGCCGCCGCGTGGGCATCGATCTTGCTGCCTCAAGATCTTCACCGCTTTTTGCAGGTCCGGCAGCGGTGCGCTCGAGGCACGATGGACATGGTTCTGCGAAGCGATCGACCCGAGACGGACGTCCAGTCGCCACACGCCCTGCCATCATGCCCTTCGGCGAGCACGCATGGTTGATGGGAGAGGATCGGTCGCCCCGGTGACTCCCTAGATGACGAGGCCTCCCCTGGGAAGTCCAGCAACCGGCCCTCAGGCGATGACCGCCACCTGTCGGCCGTCCGCTCGAGAAAGCGCATCACGCCTTAATGCACGTGGCCCGCTACGGCGTGATCGCGATCGCTGGATGATGGCTCGATGGCTTCCCTCGTTTGGTTCATCTAGTCGGCATCGTGCCATACCTCGAGACAAATCGCACAGCCGCACGTCTCCCCTCCCGTCGCTCTGTCTGCATGACCGCTCTGGCCCGGCGTCCCTGTCTCATCAACGCCCAGCGCCGCGTGTCCGTCGCTCTCGGAGCCATCGCCGTCTGACCCGTCGCCATCCGGTCCGTCGAGACCGGCTGCTCGCTGGGCGTGGACCGCCGTTGACCGGCTCCCGCGACCAACCCGCCCCGCGTCCGAGTGCCCGCGATGGCCGACGTCATGATGCCGCCGACGGCCGCCGCCGCGGCAGCGCCGCCAGCGCCGCGCTCGGTGCCCAAGACGTCCACGCCGATCGCGCTCACGACGCAGTTTGACTCGTCGAAGACCCTGTTCCAGGCCTCGCTCGGCCCGGATGCGCCCGCGGCGCCGCTCACGCCCGTCTCGCCGGCGGCCGACGGCGCCGCGCCCGCACCACCCGCCGCGGCGCCGACGCCGACGGCCGCGGCGATCGCGGCCGCCGTGGCCGAGGCGACGCTGCGCGCATCGCGCATCAGCGACTACACGATGCGCAAATCGCTCGGCCAAGGCACATTCGGCAAGGTCCGTCTCGGCCAGCACCAGCAGACGCACGACCTGGTCGCCATCAAGATCATTGACAAAGCCAACATTGTGACGCCGAAGCAGCGCAACTCGGTGCAGCGCGAAGTGCGGCTGATGAAGATCCTGCAACACCCCCACATCGTGCGCGTGCATACGGTTCTCGAGGACGCGGCGCGCATCCACATGGTGATGGCGTATGCGAGCCGCGGCGAGCTCTTCGATTACATTGTGCAGTGCGGCCGCATCCCGGAACCCGAGGCGCGGCGCATGTTCCGCCAGATCGTGAGCGCCATCGACTACTGCCACCGCAACTCCGTCATCCACCGCGACCTCAAGCCCGAGAACGTGCTGTTGGACGACGACCTGAACGTCAAGATCATCGACTTCGGCTTCGGCAACACCTTCCACCGCGAGCGCGTCCTGGACACCTTCTGCGGGTCGCCCTTCTACGCGGCGCCCGAGATGATCCGCGGCGTCTGCTACACGGGGCCTGAGGTCGATCTCTGGTCGATGGGCGTGATCCTCTTCGCGATGCTCTGCGGGCACCTGCCCTTCGATGCGCCGGTCATGGGCGATCTGTACAACTGCATCAGCAAGGGCCAGTACACGACGCCGGCGCACGTCTCCCCGGGCGCCGCCGACCTGATCCGCCGTTTCCTCACCGTCCAGCCGCGCGAGCGCATCACCATGCCGCAGGTTCTGGCCCATCCGTGGCTCAGCGAGGGCTACGACGGCCCGCCGGTCCCGCACATGGCGCCCCGGCCCGCCTGCGTCCCCGAGCCGCACGTCGCCTCGCTCGAGGAACTCATCTCTTACGGCATCCCCAAGGCCGAGACCACCCGCCTCCTCCGCGATCCGCAGACGGGACTCCATCCCGTCACGTCGCTCTATTTTCTGGTCGATGCCGCCCGGCAGTCCCGGGAAGCCGCCCAGCGCGCCCTGATGCTGCCCGTGCCGCGGCCGCTGAACCCCGCAGAAGCCGCCGGGGGACGCCGTCACTCGGCCGAGCCTGCCGAGCCCGCCGACCATGCTGAACCCCTCGCGTCGGGCCGCGCCGCGCCCACCACACCCACCACACCACCAACGTCCGCGCTTAGCCCCGTAATCATGCCACATCCCAGCGCCGCCCACGCTGCCAACGACGCCGACGTCGTCGAACTCGATGTTTCCCTATTTAAGCGCAAGAGTCGTCGGCCGTCGGCCATGCCCCACGCGGCCGCGAGCCCCGCGACGCCGCAGGCGGCCGCCGCGGCCGCCGAAACCATTGAGGACTTGCAGCATGCCGCCCCCACGGGGCTGCTGATGACCCGCTCCGAGATCAGTATGGCGCGGCGCTATGGCCCCGGCGACAGCGCGTCGTCGGACGGCGCCGAGACGTCGCGGATGCGAACGCCGGACCCCATGAGCCCGGCTGAACTCCTCCACGGCCGCGAGTACCCCTCGGCCGGTCGCGACCCTCCCTCGGTCGCCCGCGGCGCAGGCGCCGCAGCAGCCGCAACGGCTCACGCTGCCTGGGAGCCGCACGATGCGTGTGCGCCAGCGATTCTGCATGTCGTCGATGCCGCGCGGCGTGCGAGCTACGCTCCGACGCGCCACACGGCGCACGACGCCGGTCGCGACAGGCACGACGAGGGCAGTCGCGCCATGCCCTCGGATGCCACGCGCGACGGATCGATGGCCTCCGACATCGCGCTGGACGCCGTCGCCCTGGACCCCGCCCCGACGCGGCCCGCCTGCCACGTGAGCCACGGCGTGCTGTCGCGTCCAGCGATCGACGGCCCGGACCTCGCGGACCTCGCTGATCCGAATGACGCGACCACGGCGACGTCCGTGCTGGCCGCGGGCCCCGGGAGCCCCGCCGTGCCGCGCGACGCCGACGGCGGCGAGCTGCCGCACCCGTCGATGCTGCCCCACCAGACATCCGGCAGCACGGTGCCGTTCGACACGAGCTGCGTTTGGTCGGCGCCGTCGAACGCGTCGCTGTCGAACAGTCTCTTTGCGCGGCGGTCGCTGTGGTCGAAGGCGCCGAGCCTCATGCCGGGCATGAGCGCGCTGGCGTGTGGCGGCTCGCGCGGCGGCTCGGTGGTCGGCGGCGACGCCGCCGGCGCCGCTGCCGGCGCCCGCCCGCCCGCCGTCCTCAAGAACGCGTGGAACGTCATGAAGGTCCAGTCGTCCCGGCCCTTTGTCGAGGTGCTGCGCGAAGTCAAGCGCGTCCTCGACAAGAAGGGGTTCACGACCGCCATTCGCGGACCCGGTGGGGCTGAGCGCTGCGTCTTCGACTGCCGGCAAGGCGAGACCAACCACCGGTTCGAGATTGCCATCTCGACGGTGGTCGCGCGGGTCGCAGGCGAGACCGTCGCAGCATCGACCACCGCGGCCGTCGCTGCCGCCGCAATGGGCGGGGGCACGGCGCTGTCGGCGTCGCCCTCGGCGGACGCCATCGCGACGGACCGTGCGGCGAGGCTGCCGGCCGTGGACGGCGCGACGCTCATGACCACGGCAGACCCCGCCGCGCCGACGGCCGCCGAAAGCCACGTGCTCATCGAGATCCGTCGCCAAGCCGGCCTGTTCTTCCGCCACAAGTTCGTGCTGAACCGGCTTGTGAAAGAGATGCAGCTGTAATGACTGCCACGAGTCACGAACTGAACGACTCGAACCCATTAATCACTTTAGAATAGAATAGAGTCAGAGAAGAGCAGAAGCATGCGAAGGATCAGTCACGGCGCCGCCTGTGGTGGCCGGCGACTCGTGAACGGATGGACTCATCTACATCTGAGCGAGCTGAAAGTACGGCGATTTCGCAATCTGGGTGCTGCGGAGATGCTTGACGAGGTCGATGGTCTTATACTGCGGGTCCGGATGCGCGCCTTCCCACAGATTCTCAACGCCGCGGCGGTCGCGCAGCTGTTCGGCGACCCGCTGCTCGAGCGCGGGCGTCGGGGCCGGCGGTAACGGCGGCGCGGCCACGGGTGGGACGCGGACATCGCACGCCGCGGCGCACCGCGGACAAGCCACGACGTGGGCGCTCTCAGCGGCAAAGAAGAGACAGTCGCTGCAGAACGTGTGGCCACAGCCGGGCAGCCGCGTCACGTCGGCCGCGGCGTCTGCGAGGGCGTTGTAGCACAGCGGGCACAGCAGCGGCATCACGTCCATGAACGTCGTCACCGGCGGCACCGTGCCCTCGGCGCGCCACGGGTCGAACACGCGGCCGCACACGAGCGCGGGGTCGGCCATGGCACCGGCAAGCAGGCGGCGGCGGTGGCGGCGGGCGAGCTGAAGACGGCGCAGCGCTGAAGACAGCGCAGCGCGGCGCCGAGATCACCACGTGGTCGATGCCGCTCCGCCGAGGCTCGTCGGGCCCCACGCGGCACGGCACGGCCTTCGAGTCCGAGGCCGGCCCCCAGAAATTCGGCGGCACAGTCCACCGCTGTCGTGCGAAGGCGAGCATGACCACGCTGACCGCGATCGTCGCGTGGCACGGCGCGGCACAGCACAGCGACGCCTATCCCCCGTAGCGCGGGGCACCCAGCACGGGCGCCGTCGGCGGCGGACGGCCTGCTCGCCGGGGGCCCCTGCCTGCGTGACGCTGCCGCACCCCGGGTGGCGCAGGCCGTGGCGCTTGCCATCGCCGAGGACACGACCACCAGGCACGCGACGCGCCGCTCGGCAGTCGCTCTTCTTGGCGCCACCAGGAGGTCCCCCCAGGAAGATACGTCCGTATGAGGTTAATCGGCGGATGAGCTTGCCGGCCACAGGCTGCAATTGGTCTTGCAATCCGACGTGTTGTCTCTCTGCACAGCGCAGCAGGCCTGACGGGCGAAGCCGGGCAGCGTGGGATGCTCAGAGCGGCATTGAGATACTGGTTAACAACGTTGCTGTGGCTGTTCCTATCGCGCCACAGCTCACCTTGGGCCGCGACTTTCGTGGGCGAGCTTTGCACTTTTAAGGACTACCTATGTCTCTGCGTGCATCAGGGTCGTGCGGAACTCGTCGGCCAGGACGGTGCGGAAACGCTGGGCCCACGCCTTCGACACCCGAGATGTCGGAACGGAGAGCTCACCCTTGTACCCGGGGGCAAACATAGATGCGCCATAGGCAACCACAACGGGCTTGCCCTCCGTGGCCGCTCTGTCGGAGACGCGGTTGAAAAGTTTGGCAAACACGCGCTGCTTGCCACTGTACAGCGGCAGGCGTGCCCAGCGCGGCTTCAGGTACTCGACCCACAGTGACACGTTCGTTTTCAGCCACACCGGTAGAAACGTCTCGAACGCGGCGCGGTGTCCCTTCCGTTCCCTTCGCGTGACGCCTCGACCGCGTTGTTCAATGCCACGAGTCGTTAGGACATCTCGGCGCGAGCCACATCTACGACGTTCTATCCGAGTGTATGTGGTGACTGGCAATGAAAAGCTACATTGCTGCGACGTGGCGGCAGTGCAAGACTGCCAGCTACACCAGGCCAACCGTCTGAACCCAGCGCTGCTGCACTCCATGATCCCCCCAAAGGACCACTTATACCGTTGGTCTTTGGACTTCGTCGGCCCGTTAACGCGAACAAGCAACGGCAACGAGTGGATCATCACGGTTCTGGATCACACATCCAAATGGCCCGTCGCTCGTACCCTGCCTGGCGCTAAGGCTTGGCGCATAGCACGGTTCATCTACGAGGAGATCGTCTCTCGCTTCCGTTGCCCTCAGGAAATTCTCACGGATAGAGGAACGAACTTTACCAGCTTACTGAGTCGCTACCTAGATCTTCTCAACATGAAGCGCGTGAAGATCAGCGCATACCATCCGCGTACCAACGGCGCCTTGGAACGATGGGACGGTGTACTTGGGCCCATGATTGCCAAGTACTGCCACGGGGTCCGTCAAATACTGGGACGGATACTTTGATCAAGCCATTTTTGCTGGCAAGATTGGGTGCCACTCAGTCACCGGGTTCTCCCCTTACTGTCTAGTGTACGGTTCGGAGCCAGTTATACCAGGCGACGACGTGCCGCCTGTGGTCTTTGACTACGACAATCTAGATGAGCGCCACGAGATCATGGCGCAACGCCAGGAGGCTATTGGGCATGCGTTAGAAGCATCAGCTCTGCGTGACGCGACTGCTGCCACAGCTAACCACGAGGCGTACGTGCGTGCTAGCCCAGGTGTCCAAAAGTCCAGTTCAGTTCAAGGAAGGCGATTAGTTCTCTAGCACAATCACTCCCGCAATAAGTGGGAACCCAAGTGGATGAGCCTATTCACCGTTCGCGAAGCGTACACTTACTTCGATGCCTAAAAGCTAGGGCTATCCAACCGGCATGTTATGGCCCAGTCGTGCCCAGGCCGATCGCCTACGGCGCGCTAGAATTTACACTAGCGACCCCCCGACTGTTTTATAGTACTGGCGCCCTGATTCTCAAGGCTTTGGCATGACTGACCCATACGACGGCCCGTTACCTGATGACGTCCAACCCTAGGGCACTTTCGAGGATGCAAGATCTTCGAAGAGGGGAGGTTTGTAGCGAGACTTCCGTTAAGTGCCGATTAATTTTGAATTTTTGCATTTATTTTTGGGTTTTAGGGTTTCCCCAAAAAACCCCGCGCGCGTGTGTCGACCTGCAGGTATAAGAATCCTGTATATTTTTGGAACACTTCTGCTAGCTCACCTACGCGACGTAGCGCCGCGGATCATGTAAGGTAGACAATACTCCGACCCATACTACATGACAGATGTGTTGGAAAAGTATTCGGAGTACTATGATCTCATGGACCCCAGATCCCCCTCCACCCCTATGGCGCCCCGCCTCGCTCCCTCCAACGTTGTGGCTGGGCGCCTTCCTTCACCGCTGCGCCTGGCTGCCTCCTTCCGCCTCCTTCCGCCGCAGCGGCTGCCATTTCTCCTCCGCCGCAGTGGCTGGCATCTCCCTCCGCCGCAGCGGTTGTGATCTTTCTCCGCCGCAGCGGCTGGCTCCTTCCTCCATCGCCGCGGTTGGCATCCCCCCTCTACCAGAGCGGTTGGAGTGTTCCCGCAGCGGCTAGCCTCTTCCTCGCCCCTACCGGACTTGGGAACCGCCCCGGTGCCCCGCGACTCTCGGATCCATATTAAACCCATGCCATCCCCGTCTCTGTTCCCAGCTACTCATGATGCAAGAAGCATAGTCTCATGTTCCCTAGTCAGCAATCCCCTTAGGACTTGGTACAACCTTATACCACCTATCTCCCTGTCTCTCTTCTTCGTCTATTATCAGGCATCATCGTCGTCTGCTTCGCCTCTCCTCGTCTCCGCCTCTTCTCCGACCCTGTTCTTAACAGAATATGTCACCGAACCAATCACTAATGATTCACTAGGGGACTGGCGATTAATCCGTCTGGAAGCCCTAATCAGCTCGATGTTAGTTAAGACAGGCTCGGTTCGATATGGTTAAAATAACTTAAGTATGGGGTAGAAGGAAAAGGGCTCGAAGAATAGGAGCCAAAGGGGTTTTGTATGTATATACGGCCTTTCCGTGGTCTATTGCTGATGTGGTTCAGCTGCTGAATGGGATGGATATATATACCCTCGAGCAGCGGTTGGGAACGGATGAGAACGGCGAGGTTTAAATGGCGGATCTGCGGCTGGGAATGGCAGGGGAGCCCAGGAGGGTAAGGTTCTATATAGAACCTCATCTGCAAATGGCTCGAACGAGATCTTTGAGGTCGGGCTATTCATAGAGATCGCCAAAATGGCCCTCAGCCGCTCATTATCGTCGCTGAGCGGCAAAAAATATATCGATGGGTCAGCTGATGCCTCACCAGGCAGTCGCCGACAAAAACTGTTATATTTAGGGTGACATAGCCACTCCCTTTTCGCAGAGGACCAAAAGGCGCCTCGAGCCCTAATGGCTATCTGTGGCAAGGTCGGAACGGCTAGGCAGACCACAAATCTGTTGAAATTCACAATTGAGTATATCGAAAAGATGATATAAGACGTTACAGATGATGAGGGATAATAAAGAAAAAGAGAGGCTATGAGGACGAGAGGCCTATCAGGCAAACCCCATATATAAGTAAAGTAAGGTATAGTCCCACGACGTGAGGAGTTATTGTATGGATGGATGTATGGATGGATGGATGGATGGTAAAATAGAAGCAGACCAATAAGTCACACCACTTTCCTGCAGTCCCAAGCCACTTCCTCTATCTGAAGAGGGGGGAGGGGCGGAGGACTTTTCTCGGCTTTTTATTTCAGTTTTGGTACGCCGTTTTCCAACGGCGAGCCCTCGATGGTGCGAGTTCAGTCCTTGTGATCTTAATAGCATCTGCTCTATTTTCGACGTTACGTCTGAAAACCCTTGGTTCACGGAGATCGGACCCGGAACAGAAAAAAGGGCGAATTGCTATGCTGACCGGGGCATCCTAGAATTGATTGATCATTCTCAACAAAATCTTCATTAACTGTGACGCCACAGTGCCTTTGGATGGCCTGAAAGGTATGCACGCGAAGGGTAGCGTGATACCTGGTCGCACCACAAGCGTACGTCTCGTGTGACGTTGTGTGACCAGATACAATGGAAGCCATTAACATGACGACGACGGGACGAGTATCGTCCAAGTATATATACATACCCATATACATATATACATATATACGTATAGCTACGGACTCAACCCGCGTCAATCAAACACCACCCCTTCTATTTCGTGTAAATCACCAATAGGATTCGTTGTATTTCTGCATGGTTCGCTCCGCTCCGCACCCCTTCGTCGAAACGCCGCCCTGTCTGTATCGCCTTCGCTTCGCACTGCTGCTGTAATCCCGTCATCACCATATTCCTTACGTAAAAACTAACAAAACCGTCACCGAATAAATGAAGCCAGCTTGCTTCACTTAGTGACGATGCAGGGAATCCGTCTGGAACGGCCTAATCAGCTCAGTTTTGGTAGGAATTTATATGCGTTAGAAGGTAACAGGGTTAGAAGGAGAGGGTTTTAATGAAGCGAGGGCCTTGGGGGATTAGGAAAAGGCCCCAATTTACATGATAGAGGCTATGTTTTATTCGAATGAGGGCGTATCGATGGCGATGTGGTGGCTCCAGTTCTTATACTCTGTGGGGAACGTCTCTCTGGAATGGTAAAGGCGAAGCCGGTAGAGTAAATGAGCGAGATTGGCCATATTTGGCCATTTCTTAGTTTTGCCAAAAATGGGCCCGATATTAATAGTTCTATGAGAAGAACACAACCTGCTGTTGCCATATATGCCGCCCGATTCGCCATGGCCTGATGTTGAGGGCGCTAGAGGCCACAATTGGGCGAGGCGTCTGGAAGGGTCTAGGGAAGGAAGTCCCCGACACATGTTCCCGAGTTTGTGGAGAAACAACTAATCGAAAAGAAATATATATATATATATATATATATATATATATTGAAAGGCCCATAGTATAAAAAAGTATCAAGAGAAAGTCTCGTGCACTACATGAGACGACGTTTAACATGAAAAGCAAGTGCAGAAACGTCAAGACCGTCAAAAGTCTCGTGCACTACATGAGACGACGTTTAAAATGAAAAGGAAGTGCAGAAACGTCAAGACCGTCAAAAACTACTATAGGAAGGTATGAATTTTATGTGCCGGGGATGAGTGATACGAGTGTAGGGATGTCGGAAAGGGTCGCGGGAGTATGGATGGATGGCATGGTCGCGGGGGGCTGACGGATCGGCCACCCACTGGCTGAGGTGGGCCAGAGGTCGCACAAGGTCGAGGGCCCCGGTCGAGGGCGACCAGCAGGGGGTGAGTTTTTTTTTCGGATCTACAAATACGTTAAGTCTACATCCGAAACGGCGAATCTTTGCCCACTAACTTCAGCCTGGTACAGCCTTATATAACCTCCACGGGTATCAGCCCGCTTCCGACGGGCAAGCCCGGTGGGGAGACACCCCCTGATGCACTACCTAGGCCGATAGACGTTAGGGAGCTCTGGGGGTAGTGTTGGACTAGGGGACCTGGTCCCCGCACCGACTAAACCTTTGTGTAAGACACCCGCCGGTCAGGCGGTGTATTCGAGATTTTCACGCCATACGGCAGCCGTACGCGGTTCCGTTGGAGCGCGCTTAGGCAAAAGGAGCTTGTAATCCTCGGACTCGACCAGAAACCCACTCGTAAGCAATGACGCCGCGACCTGGTAACTCAGGCCGGATGTCCTCCCGGCGGCCTGCAGGGTGGATCCGGCCGCTACTCGGTCCTTGTCGATCGAGTAATGCCGTTTTTGCTGTGCTGTGCACACAAGCGAGAGGCGCCGCACATATGCCAAAGATAAATACTTGGCACATGACCCGGAAACTGCGGACACAAGGCGCCACATAACAACAACAATGTCACACGGAAAACATGCGTGACCGTCCAAACACAGGGGTTTAGAAATAGAATGTTATAAACTAGAAAGGAAAAGGTTGGTGATATAGGATGAAGTGAGGGCGGCCCGGACAAGGCGTGTGGGAAAGGCCGTATGGTAAAAACCCAGCACCCTGTCAGTTGGCCCTGCGTCGATGGATGGATGGATGCCCTCCCCGACTCCGCTAAGTTCTCGAGCCGCTTGGCAGCTCGAGGCAGGCATGCACTCAGCCACCCGTCGCAGCTGACGCTTGCGAGGGGCTGAGTCTTGTTGGAGGCTAGGATGAGGGCGGAAAGGCTAAGCCACCGGCTTCTGGGTGGGGTGCGACCTGGGCGACCGTCCCCGTCACACAAATTTTAGGAACGAGCCTAGAGGTTGACAGAGTATTGGTATGTATTGGGGATAGGTATATGAAAGGGTAAGTATGGAAAGGGGGAAATGACGCCAGATGATGCAATCGCGACGTGGTACGTGATACGTGTCCACTTACGGCCAGGAGATGATGCCATCGATGATGCAAGATGGTGCAATCATCGAGGCGGGCCATATTGTGATGGCGTTAGACGCACGGCGGCGTCTAAGCCACACCACGTGGTGAGCACGTGTCACGTGCTCGTTGCCACGTGCTCCACGTGCGACGCGTCCGAGGGGTCTTACGCTCGATTTCCGACTTCTTTGCCACGTGGTCGCCACGTGCCTAGACCACGTGGTGCAAGCCGCATGCCACGTGGCAGACTGCTTGTGTAAGCAGATGTGATGCCAACTAGAAGCGACTAGAAGTGGCCGTCCAACAAAACATGTCACCGAATATCCGTCGTGACCTGGGCACCTCGTCGCCAGTTTCCTGTAACGACGAGTAGACTGATGAAGGAAGAGAATGTATTAGG
>ML014364.1:0-21578 GCA_003615045.1 Caulochytrium protostelioides | reverse complement strand
ATGGAACCTTATGGAACCTGGCGGAAAGTGATCGATTCCAGGCAGACTAAAGGCGCCGTCCAACAACAAAAACAAAACGGTCCCGTGGCCCAATGGATAAGGCATCTGACTACGAATCAGGGGATTGCAGGTTCGATCCCTGCCGGGATCGCTCGTTTTTGTTTTACTCCGCCCTCAGCGGGTGAGTCCCAAGGCCCTAGAATGGAACCGCACGACGTGGGGCGCATTCCCGTGGCGCGTCTCGCCGTGCTTGGGTGCATGGCGTCTGTACGTCATGTGGCACTCGGGTATGGCGCGTTGCATCACATTCCATTGATCTATGCGGGTGTTGGCGGCGCGTTCAGAAGTCGAGTTGGGGGATGGGATCGCCGTGAATGGCGGCCTCGATTTCCTGGAGGTTGAGGGTCTCGCGCTCGATGAGGGCCTCGGCGAGGCGGTCGAGCTCGGCGCGGCGCTGGGTGAGGAGAGCCTTGGCGCGGCGGTAGGCGGCGTCAACGAGGGCGCGGACCTCCTCCTCGAGGGCGGCGCGGGTGTGCGGGCTGAGGCGGTCGAGGTCGGCGGCGGGGTACGCCACGAGGCCGGCGCCATCGCTCATGCCGTAGACGCGGACCATGTCGCGGGCGAGGTGACTGGCCTTCTCGAGGTCCGAGGCGGCGCCGGTGGTCACATCGTCGGGGCCGAGCAGGAGCTCTTCGGCGACGCGGCCGCCCATGCAGACGTCGAGCATGGCCATGAGCTCGCGCTTGGTGTGGTTGGTCTGGTCGGCCTCCGGGAGCTGCACGGTGACGCCGAGCGCCTGGCCGCGGGGGATGACGGTGACCTTGTGGAGAGGCAGCGCGCCGGGGGTGAGGAATGCGACGAGCGCATGGCCGCCCTCGTGGTACGCCGTGAGGCGGCGGTTGGCTTCGGACACGACGGTGGACTTGCGCTCGGAGCCCATGATGATTTTGTCTTTTGCCCACTCGAGGTCCTGCATGCTGACGCTGGGGCGGGCGTGCTTGCTGGCCTGGATGGCGGCCATGTTGAGGAGGTTGGCGAGGTCGGCGCCCGAGAAGCCTGGCGTGCCGCGGGCAATGATGCCGACGTGGACCGAGTCGTCGAAGCGGATGCCCTTCATGTGGACCTCAAGGATGCGGCTGCGGCCCTTGACGTCCGGCAGCGGCACCGGCACGTGGCGGTCGAAGCGGCCCGGGCGGACGAGCGCCTTGTCGAGCGCCTCCGGGGTGTTGGTGGCAGCGATGAAGATCACGCCTTCGGCGCTCTTGAAGCCGTCCAGCTCGACCAGCAGCTGGTTGAGCGTTTGGCGCATATACGACTGGTCCTTCGCGCTGCGCTTGCTGCCGACGGCGTCCAGCTCGTCGATAAAGACAATGCACGGCGCGCTCTTCTTGGCCAGGGCAAACAGCTCGCGCACGCGCTTTGCGCCCACGCCCACGTACAGCTCGTCGAACTCCGAGCCCGACATCTGGAAAAACGGCACGCCCGCCTCGCCGGCCACGGCGCGCGCCAGATGCGTTTTGCCGGTTCCGGGCGGCCCGTACAACAGAATGCCCTTCGGCAGCTTGCCGCCCACCTGCATGTAGCGGCCCGGCTCCTTGAGGAACGACACAATGTCCTCGAGCTCCTGCTTCGCCTCATCAACCCCCTCGACGTCCGCGAAGCGGATCGACTGGTTCTGCGCCACGGCCTCTGCATCGCTCGCGCCGAGCCCGCCCTTACCGAGGCTCTGCTGGTCAAGCAGCACCGCTAGCACCGTGAAGAAGAGGAACGTGAGGAACAGCGCCGACAGCACGCGGCGCAGCACGCGGCCCCACGTCCACACGTCTTTGATCACCACGCTGATCGGCGTGCCGTCCGCGCGCTGAGCGGACGCCACGTGGGCGTCCCACCCCGGCAGCGGCGGCGGCGGCGCCATCCCCTCAAGGGACCCGGCATACGGTGCCCACCCGGTGGTGGCGGCGGCGGCGCCAGGCGCGGGCCATCCGGCGGGGGGTGGTGCTGTCGACGCCGACGCCGATGGCGATGTCGGTGATGATGACGACGACGATGTCGACGACGGCGCAGCAGCCTCTGTGCCCGTCGCAGCCCCAGCCCCGGCCGCGGTCGCGACACCGGTACCGGTGGCGGAAGGAGGACCCGTTTGCGGACTGGTCCAGGGCGGCTGGGGTCCAGCCATTCGCGGGAGCGCGACGAAGCGGCGGGTAAAGTCGCCGAGCTGGCGCTGCTTCGCGAGGGCCATGAGGTATTGTTCAAAGCACGCCGGGTGGCGCTGGATGGCGAGGACAGCATGGTGGCGGGCGACGGCGGCGTTGACGTCGCCGGCGGCGCCGACCGGCACCACGTGCAGCAGCTGGGGCTGCTTCTCGTACCACTCGATGACGCGGCCGGGCAGGTTCGCGCGCATCAGCGCCGCATAGAACGCCGCCTGCGCTGCCGGGTCCTCGCGTGCCGCGGGCTGCATCGCCTCGCGCTCCGCCTGCGCGACCTGGCGCTTTGTCCACGTCCACAGTGATCGCGGCCGTGTTGACGCCGCCATGATCGGCGACGCGGCCGACATGGCCAACATCGGCGCCGTTGCCTGCATTAGTCGCGGCGTCCGCAGCGGCAGCCATTGCGGCGTCCGCAGCAGCGATACCCGGCTGGTGGCGGCATCGAATCCGTAGGCGATCCCGCACGCGCGTCTGAGCGGGTCGGCGGGCAGCGATCGGCCGGGGCGGGCGGCGGCGGCCCGCGCGGCGGCGGCGGCGCCGACAGCAGCGCCCACGGCGGCGCCGAGGGCGGCGCACGGCCGCATGCTAGCAGCTGGAGGGGCGTGCAGCCGGTGGCGACGGCGCGGCGGCGGCGGTCGCGCAGCGGTCGCGCGGCGCGAGGGCCGGCCCGGGAAGACGCGTCAGGCTGTGGCGGCCGCGGCCGTCGTGGTCTCGTCGATCGCGACCGCGGCGGGGCCGGGGACAGGTCGTAGTGCGGGGCCGGGGGACGGCGAGCACGTGATAGGTCAGCCCCCGTCGAATCGCCGACAGGGCCGTGGGCCAGACGGGGCTGGGTGGAGGCGTCGAGCGGCGGCTCCGGAAGCGATCGCTGGGTGAGCCGGGTGAGCGATGCCAGCACGAGGCTGTTGCCGGGGCGACAGAAAGAGGGCACAGCGAGAGGGCACAGCGAGAGCCCAACCGCCATGTGGAGACGGCGTCGACCAGGAGGAACGGCGGTCGCAGCTCATGCCAAATGCCGCTGGCGGCGATCGCGGCGACGTCGGTCTCAGCGCAGCCGGAGCGCCACGGATCAGGGACCGGGGGTCGCGAGCTCCGATGGAGCCATCCCCGATGCCGGCCGTGATGGAAGCGATCGGCCTGCCGCGGTCTCTGCCGCGCGAAGGGTTCCGATCGCGCCGCGAGAGGCGCAGCGGACCAGGGCACCGCGCGTCTTCCCAGCCACGAGTCCCGCGGGTCAGCGCATCCCCGCGGGTGGGCGCGCAGCACCACGAAGAAAGGGTAACGTGGCGTGGCAACAAGAGCGGGGGCCTGCCCAGGCCGCCGCCGCCGCCGCCGCCGCCGCCGCCGTGGACGGCCTGGGTCGCTGCTGCCTTTCCCCGATCCACTCCTCGGAGATGCATTGACGCTGATATTTTCGTGGGGTATATTGGTTAATGACCGATCCGGCGGCCTTAGGGCCGCCAGAGGCGGGTGATGCCGTCGGCGCCGCCGGCGGCGAGGACATGGGCCTGGAGGGGCGAGACGGCGACCGAGACGACGAAGGGCGGGTGGGAGGCCGGGGCGGCGTCGGCGTCGGCGTTGGCGGCGGCGGCGTCAGGGGCGGCGCGGGTCGAGACGGTCGTGGCGAGGCCAGTGCGGAGGTCCCAGACGCGTAGGGTGCCGTCGTCGCCGCCGCTGACGAGCGCCGTCGGGGCGGCGACGCGCAGCGCGCGCACCCAGCTGTCGTGCCCGACGAAGGTATGGACACACGTGCCCGCAACGAGGTCCCAGAGCTTGATGACGCGGTCGCGGGACGCCGATGCGGCGTACTGGACCGTCTCGTCGCCGGGGGCGGGGCGGGCGTGCAGGGGCTGCCGCGTCAGGGTGCGCACGTGGCGGTTGCACGTGGCGGGCAGGAAGACGACGGCTTCGACGACGTGGGCATGGCCCGTGAGCGTCAGCTCGCAGCGGCCGCCGCCGTCGAGGGCCCACAGACGGACGGCCTGGTCGTGGCCGCCGGAGAGGACGTACGGCTGGCCGGCCATGACGGCGACGTCGACGCTCCGGACCCAGGCCGAGTCGGCGCCCGGGTCGCGCAGCGTGTGGACGCAGAAGGTCGTGGCGGCGTCCCAGACCTTGACGGTGCCGTCGCGCGAGGCCGACACGAGCTGGCGGCCGTCCGGCGTGAAGACGACCGCCGACACCGCGTGGTCGTGGCCGTACAGCGTCTTGGCACACGCGTACGCGTCGGCGGCGTCCCAGACCTTGAGGCAGAGGTCCGCCGACGCCGACGCGAGCCGCCGCCCCGCCGCGTCGAAGGCGACGGCCGTCACGGCTTTCGTGTGCCCTTTCAGCGTGCGCTCGAACGCGCCCGTCTCGGCGTCCCACAGCTTGATCGTCGCGTCCTCAGACGCCGTCGCGACCACCGGCGCCTTCGGGTGGAACGCCACGTGCGTCACCGCCGAGCGGTGGCCTTCCAGCAGCCGCGGCGGGCCCACGGGCGGCCGCCACTCGGCGCCCGCCGCGGCCGCGGCCGCCGTTGCCGCCGCCGCCGCCGCTGCCGTGGGCGATGAGGACGACGCGCCAGCGGCCAGCTGCGCCTCCAGCGCCATGACCTTGCGCTGAAGCCGGAGCACGCCGAGCCACTTCTTTTCCAGCAGGTCCGGCACCGCGTCCGGCGTGGCGGCGGCGGCGGCGGCGGCGGCGCCGGCGGCGGCGTCCTGCAGGGCCGCTTCCTCGCGCAGCGTCGCCGCCGTCCGGACGAGCCCGTGGGCGTCCAGGTACTGCGCCACGGCGCGTCGGAGATCGTCGTGCTGCGCGGGGGTCAGCACCGACCCGGGCGCGGCCGGCGGCGGCGGGAACGCCATGATCGCTCGCTCGCGTGCGGCGGGCGGATCGCGGGCGGCAGATGTCCTCGAGGCGGATCGCCCGGTCAGGCGCGCGCGTGGCCGGAGCGGCCGCGTTACGGACAGGCCGCGGCGGAGCGGGTGGTGCGACGCGCGGCGTGCGGTGGTGCGATGAGCGGCGGGGCAGACCGGATGCAGACAGCGGAGCGGAAGGGCCGAGGCAACAGAATCGGCGGCGTGCGCCGCGACGGAGGACAGGCCGGCGGCGGCGGCGGCGGCGGCGGCGGCGGCGGCGGCGGCGGCGGGACCGTCCCGCGACGGACCCCGCGGCGATGGCGATGGCGGCGGCGGCGGCGCGACAACAAGACGCGGCGGCGATCACCGACGGGTGGGCGAGCGCCGCCCACGTGGCGGCATGTCGCCTGTCCGGGTATCGGGCGCCGGCCGCGCGGCATCGGCGAGGCGCGGGCACCGGCGCGGCGGGCGACGCGGCGGGGAAGCGATGCCGCGGCTGGCGCCCGCGGGCGGCCGCTTCGCCGTGTGGCGCGTGCGCGTCACTCCAGCGCCTCGTCGGCGGTTCCGCGCCCCCTGCGCCACCCGCCCCACGCCGCCACCTGCGGCTGCCGACTTCCCTGCGACGCCGTGCCCGGACCGAGCGGTCCCGGCCGATCGCGAGGCGAGGCGAGGCGATGAGATGAGATGAGATGAGATGAGATGAGATGAGATGCTGAGGGTACACGGAGGAAACTACATCACGAGCGATCGCGGGCGCATGGGGATGCGCATGGGGATGAGCGAGGGCCGGCGGCTAGCGCGCGGCGGGGTCGGCGTCGCTTGCGCGCGGCGGCGCCGCCATCGCCGCGGACGTGGACCGCATGACGAAGTCGTGCCGCTCCACGAGGTCCATGACGCGCGTCTGGTCCGACCAGAACTTGAGGCCCTTCGCCCACTCCTGGATGAGCTGATAGAGCTCGGCGGGGGCCGGCATCGGCAGGGCGGATGCGTCAGCGGCGGCGGCGGCGGCGACGGCATCGGCAGCGGCAGCGGCATCGGCAGCGGCAGCGGCAGCGGCGGCGGCGGCAGGCGACGGTGGCGGAGGGCTCGGGTCCGTCGCGCCGTGGCCAAGGGCGGCGGTCTTGCCCAGCAGGACGCGGGCGAGGATGAGGATGGCCTGGGCGCGGCTCGTCTCGTAGTGGAACGACTGGATGAGATGCGCGGCGAGCGGGATCCACGCGCAGCGCTGCGCGGGACGCGGGTCGGAGGCGGCGGCGAGCGTGGCCTGCTTGGTCTCGGCCCACTGGTCCAGCAGGGCGAGCCGGTCGCGGTCGAGCAGCGCGCGGTGCAGCGCGGGGAGCAGCTCGTAGTCGGTGCGCAGCAGCTGCGCCGGGACCGGGAACGCCAGCCGGTGCGGCGGCGGCGGCGGCGCGGGCGGCCGGCCGCCGGCGCCGTCGGCGAGCTCCAGGGGTCGCGGCAAGACGGGCGGCGCGGGCCGCGGGCCGCCGAGCCGCGGAATCGTGCCGGAGCACGACACGGTGAACGCGGTCGTGGCGGCGTCGGCATTCGCGGCGGCGGCGGCGGCGGCGGCGGCGCTGGGGGCGGCGCTGGGGGCGGCGCTGGCAGGGACGGCGGAGCCCGTGCTGGACCGGAGGGTGGGGTCGGGGCGGCGACGGCGCTCGCGGACCCACCGACGGCGGCGGACGTAGTGGGACATGCCGCAGGTGCCGCTCCAGGTGCGGCTCTTGAAGCCGGAGGCATAGGACCAGCCCTCGGGGTCGACGTTGCCGTTCTGGTCGACGGCCCACTCGCCGACCCAGACGGCGCCGGGCGGGCACTGCTGCAGGTCCTTGTCCATTTCGTAGCGGCCGTCGACGTCGGACCACGGCGGGAAGTCGGTCGGCAGCAGCGACCGCTTGGAGAAGCGCGGGCGGCCGAGGAACCCCGAGCCGCGCTCGTTCTCATAGAGCACGGCGCGCTCGATCGCGGCGCGCGGGCCTTTCACCGGCCGCGCTGATTGCGCCGCAGCGACCGCGGCTTTGATGTCGACGGTTGCCGACGGGCGCTGCGAGCCGTTAGCGTGTCCCAGGCCCGTATCGATTGATATCCAGAGGGCCCATTCCGGCCGTGGGTGTGGTGCCATCGACCCCCCGCGTATCCCCAGTGATCAAAGAGAAAGAGAGCAGTACGTCAGACCGCGGTGAGTGAGCCGAGCGTGGGCGGCGCATGCCTCAGGCGACGGCCGGTCAGCGGCAGGAGCGACGACATTACCCGTGCGGCGGCAGGGCTGCTGCCGCTCGTGCTCGTGGTGGCGACGCGGGCCGCCGGGACGGCGACGCCCGTGCCCAGGGGCCGTTGGCCTGGCGGCCGGTTCATCGTGGAGCGTCGGCAGTCGCGACCGATGGAGCCGATGGAGCGGCGGCGGGGGCGTTCACAGGGTCGCGTGGGCGCTACGGCCGACGACACGGCTGCGCGCCGGATCGTGCGTCCGCCGCCGCCGTGCCGCCGACGGCCTTTCCGGCGGCGGCCGCGCGGACGGTGCCGTGCAAGGCCGATCGCTGCTGCCGGCACGCGCTGTTCAGCGGCCGTGGCCACGTGCCGGCTGGACGGCGAGCGGCACGTGGCCGATGGGATCCGAGCCGACGGCGGCGTCCGCGGCGGCCGCGGCGTCCGCGGCGTCCACGGCGGCGAGTCGCGTGGCGCGGCGGGCGGCGTGGTGCGGCGCAGCGGCGCGCCCGGTCGAGGCGCCCGGGTGGTGGCGGGCGGCCCTGCAGGCGCCATGACGGCCGGGCGGGACGGGCGGGACGGGCGGGACGGGCACGTGGCCGTCATCGCCAGGGTGGCCGTGTCGGCGGCGGCGGCGGCGGCGGCGGCGGCCGCGGGCACAGGGCCAGGACCAGGGCCACCAGACTCCGGCGGAGGCACGCCGCGCGTCCTTCGCCTCCGTCCTCGCCTGCCCGTCCGCTCGACGTCCTGCGCGGGCGTCGCCATCGCGTCGAAGCCGCTTACTGAGTCCTGCATCTGCATCTGCATCTGCATCTGAGTTCCGCAGCGTACGATTGAATCCCCAGCGGTTCTTGCTCTTCGGCTTTGCCCAGACGCGCCTGCCAGCCTACGAAACCGAGCGGAGTTTGGCGCACCGGCCGACACGTGCCCGCGACACGTGCCCGCCTCGTCGCTCGCGTCACGCCGCTTGACGGTCGCCATGGGCGGCGATCCTCATGGCCTGACGGCCAAGGAGATCGGCAAGCGGATGAAGACGCGCGGCCTGGGCCGGCTGCGGTGGTACTGCCAGGTCTGCCAGAAGCAGTGTGGCGACGAGCTGGGCTTTGCGCGCCACGGCGCGTCGAAGTCCCATACCGAGCGGATCCTCGAGGTCGCCGACCGCGTCGACGCCGCCCAGGACGCCTTCTCCACGCAGTTCGCGGACGGCATGACGGAACTTCTGCGCACGCGGTACAACGGCCGCCGCGTCGCGCTCAACCAGGTCTACCAGGACTACATCGCCGACCGCCACCACATCCACATGAACGCCACGCGGTGGGTGACGCTGGCCGACTTCGCGGCATGGCTTGGCCGCGAGGCCATCTGCCACGTCGACCAGACCGAGCGCGGCTGGTGGGTCCGCTACATCGACCGCAGCGCCGACGCGGTCCGCAAGCGCGACCTCCTCGCGCGCCGCGAGCGCCTCGTCCGGACGCAGGAGCAGCAGGAGGCCCAGCAGCTGAGTGAGGCGTTGGCTCGTGCCGCTGCAGCCGAGGCCGCCGCTGCAGAAGCCGCCGCTGCCGAAGCCGCTGCGGCCAAAGCCGCCGCGCCGGAAGCCGCCACACCCGAATCTACCGCGCCGGAAGCCACGGGCCTTTCGTCAAGCGCGCCTGAGCCGTCGCCGGCGCCGTCGCCGCCGCCGCCGCCCATCAAAGTCTCCTTGGGGGCTGCCGCGGCGGCACGGCGTCCCGCCAGCCTGGCAGGCGGCAGTCTCCGTCTCGGGACGTTCGGCGCGGTGTCGCGGCCCGTCGCGCCGCCCCGATCCCTGAAGGCGCTCATGCAAGCGAGGCCCGCCGCGCCGGCCGCGGCGTCGGAGACCTCGGCGACCTCCGCGCCGTCGACGCCACCCGCGCCGGCCGCGACGCGCGTTGCCGGCGTCGCTGCTGCCGCGGCTGCGGCGGCGACGCTGGCGGGACCGCTCGCGACGGCGTCCGACCGCGCCGCGCCGCTGTCTGCCGCCCCTCTGTCGCGCCCCGCCGCCAAGCGCACCGCCCTGGAGGCCATCATGGCGGAAGAGGCGCGCCGCAAGCAGCGCCGTGCGATGTAGAGCAGCGACGACGGCGTCCGAGGTGCGGGGCGCCGCGCGAGGCAGCCGCCAGGATCACGGAGCACTTCCGCACGGTCCTGGTCGACGAGTTCCGGACGACCCAGGTGCATGCCGAGACGGATGAGATCCTGACCGAGGTGAAACTTCGGGACCCGACGAAGGTGCGGACCGCTCGCACATCCCGGGCGGGCGCTCGCTCGACCGCGCCGACGCGGGTCAACCCACCCCGCATTTCTCGCACGAAGGTGCTTCCGCCGCCGAGCCGACGCCGGCCACCCCGGTCCGCAAGACCCGGCTGTACGCCCAGACGCATGTGGTCCTGAAACCCGGTCAACGCCGGCGCCAGGGGATCGAGGGGTTCGACGGTTGCTGTGGTGTGATGCCACCAACGGCAAGTTGGTGAACCGCGACCTCAATGCCGCGTTGAACATCCGACGCTGCCTGGCCTTACCGGACAGACCAGAAGCGCTGTGCCGCATCCCCCGGCAGACCCTACTGCAGTCCAAGGTCGGCAAAGTCATTCGACACTGAACCGAATGCGCGTCTGCCTCGCGGGGAAGCCCTGGGGTTCCCCACCGAGGGCATGGTGTGCGCATTGACTCAATACTTAATACTCAATATATATTAAAAAGACATTCGCGAAAACACATATCAAGTGAGGGGGTGGAATCGAGCCGACATCCGTCAGGGACATCGACGCAATTATGGGATTCATCGATCGATGGATCAGGAAGAACCTTACGCTCTTATGAGACATGGTGGCGAAGCAAATGAAGAAGCTCGCCGATGCGTTGGCCGAAATCACGCTCGGCCTGCACGCCAGCCTGCATGTCGGGCGGCTGAAGGACACCGCTGGCATCGCGCCAGAGATGGTCTCGCTGGTGATGCGCAGCAACTGCGGCAAGGCTCTCGCAATCGCCCGCACCTGTCATGACATCCTCGGCGGCAACGGCATCTCCGACGAGTACCACATCATTCGCCATATGGAGAACCACGAGGCCGTCAACAACTATGAAGGCACCCACGACATCCACGTTCTCATTCTCGGCCGTGCCATCACCGGAATGCCGGCCTTTGGGGGGTCTCCCCGCCGCCTTTTTTTATTTAACGAGCGAACCTCATGCTCAAGTATATAGGTCCTCCCTTGTGATGATGTTACACGCAGGCCATGCCCTCTGTGGAGCCCCCAGGGGTTCCCCACCGAGGCAGTAGCGCATTTAGCGCATTTGGTTCATCGCCGGATGAGCTTGCCGATCTTGGGCTGCAACTTAGTTCGTCCGGGTTGCGGCACAGCGCTTTCGGACTGACGGGCAAGGCCAGGCAGCGACGGATGTCCAACGCGGCATGGAGATCGCGGTTCACCAACTTGCCTGGGGCGGCTTCACACCACAGCAAACCTCGAACCGTGATCCCCTCGCGCCGGCGTTGCTCTATGTCCAAGACCACATCCACATCTACATCTTGGCCTACACCCGGGTCGTGCGGAGCCGGTCGACTGCCCTCGGCTCGGTCGGGTGGGTTCCCGGCCGGGTCCTGCGGACCGGGTGGACCTGCGTCGGCGCCCTGTAAACGTATGCAAGCGTATGACCAAATAAAGGGTTCGAGTTCTGGCTGCGGCGGAGCGATGGGCGTGAGGAGGACTCGGGCCGAGACGGAGGGGTCCGTTCGAGGCAGGCATGCGGGCTTAGCGAAGGAGCGTCGCCCGCGCCCGCACCCGGTCAAGTCATGTGCCATGAACCATGCACTATACACGCACGGTGGGAATGGGCTGGCTGCCGGCGCTGCCAGCGCTCCTCTTTGCTGGACTTGCCTTCCCCCTTCCCTTTTCCCCAGCGTCTCAATTCGGTGCGATTTCTCATTTATTCATTTTGCACTGCACGTGTCAGAGGTCAATCGCCGCCGCCGCTGCCGGGCACGATGGGCTCAGCCATCCGAGGATCCCGCATTCGGGATTGACCTGGAGCTGCGACCGCCTTCTGGTGCTCCCCTTTTAGGTTGGCGCGGCCATTCCTTTCCGGTTGAAGCTCGTAAAGCTAAAAAGCCTCAAAAGGTGTTCGCCAACATCGCGTGCCGAATGAATATGAAGGTGGGACAAATGCTGGCGTTTGGCGACCCCGCGGCATCTCGACAGGTTGTTCCTGTTGCCACTCTTCGGCTGATATGGAGGGACGGGGACGGGGACGGATACCGGGACGGTATCGGATGCTCATCCTAAGCGACGTTCCAGAACCGGACGTGATACCAGCGTTGCCGTCAGCGACCGCCGAGAGCGTTCTTGCCGTCTGTGTGACAGACACGATTAGTTATAGCTGCTACGCCATTGTCACCACCCAGCCGCTGCCCGCCATGCTCGTCCTCCAACGACGTGGAGGGCACCCGTTGGCTCTGCACGTTCTCGTTCTCCTGAGCATCTTCATGCTCGCCGTCCGCGCCATGACCGTACCCAACATCGAGACGGCATCCGGCGCGATTAATGCCAACATGCTAGCGAAAGTTAGCCCTCCCGGGCATACCAATGCGTTGCCGAGGGGCTCCTATGACCCTCTCGCTGCTCCGGGTTCCCCGCCTCCTTTTTCGTCATCGTCTCTCCAAAGCGGCCTGCGCATGCCCGTGACCGGGGCCGGCGCCCACACTCACTCGCCCTACCGCCCGCCACGGGATTCGTCGTCGTCGTCATCGCTGGAGTTGGATGCCGTCATCACGCCCGAAACACAGAGGCGGATGAGGAATTACTTATCAGTCAGCACGACGGCATACAGCAGATATCTCAAACCCTCTTTATACCTCCTGTATGGCCCACAGGTCGAGAAGACACTGTTTCTGACCGATGGCTCGGCTGAAGTGGTGCAGCATCGTGTTGCTGCCCCTTTACGTCACCTTCCAACATGGCTCTTTACTGAACCCGATCTGCGTGGTCTCCGGGATCTCAAATCAACCGGTGCCACCTGGCCAGAGGCCAAGCTTGTGATCCAACGTCTTTACGCGATTCGCAGCGCTGGTGCAACTCGCAACGGCCAGGAGGTCATCGGGAACTGGGACCTGGAGCCCGCGGACAAAGCGAATCACAATCGCGGCTTAATGACCCAAACGTTGGCCAACGCCTTGCATTTCAACTCATGGCAAGCTTTTCTCGACGTTGCCGATGCCAACCTGGCCTACTGGCGCGGCGTGGGTAAAGCGGTCGCCGGCCTGTCGGCCCTGACTTCGATTACATTTCTGACGTTACCCCTGACGACATGCCATGTGATCCCGGTAAATTACGAGCTTGGATCAATCAACCCCCGTCCACCAGGGTACCGTACAGTGTGGCCCCAAAGCTCCATTGACCTGATGGACCTGCTGACCACCACGTTTGATAATAAGTGCGCCTTGATCCGTAGCTCCATCTCGGCGACGCATACGCATCGTAGCTTGCACGCCGATCAAACCATCTGGCAAGTGCTGAACGTGTATCGAGACATCGAGCCGCTGGAGGATCTCATGAACATGTTTGATACCCCGAAAGGACATGTTGAGGCTGCCGCCAAACTGTACGACATCATTCTTCCTGGCGTTCGCTCTGATAAGGACCACAAAGAGAGTTTTAAAGATCTGATGTTCCGATTACGAAGATCGCTTGGCGCACAGGACGGCGGTGTGTATACGTTTTTCAACGCCATCAGGAGCAGTCTCATGGATGATCACTGGCTGACTCGATCCCTCTACGAAAACGCCTTAACGTTATTGAATGAAGTTTGCAGGCCTTTTCCGGACTCTCCAGCCAAGCCTGACCGACCGCGCGACGAGCCGTCCAAGCGGCCCTGGGCGAGCCTGGACCATGCCTTCGATCGATTGCTCCGGCTCGGCGATTACATCGCCTCGAACCCGCTTGCGACAAGATACAAGAATGGCGCCAACGCCGTGGCCGCGGATCTGAGTATCCTCAATGCACCCTTGACTAACGAGTACCAGTATCTGCTCAAGATGAAGATCGCCACTGAAGAAGCCGGCGTGCCTGCGCTTCAGCAGCCGTCAGTACTCGCCATGAAGAGCCGCGCCCTGGTATCATACGTGAGGGCACGCATAGACTCAGGCGAAGCTGAGGGACCCCGCTATTCACCGCTCTGGCTGCGGCATCTGGACAAAGGCGTCAAGGCCACGCCTCCAACAGACTTCCAAGCGATGATGCCGTTTATCCGAAGCGGGGCGGAGGAGTATGCGGATTCTCTTTTCGCAGCAGACCAGCTCGACCTCGAACAAGAACAACATGCGGCTGCAGAAGAGCAACATCAACGAGCTGAATAAAGGCGCAAGAACAAAATGAAGAACGAGTTGAAGGAGCCGAGTGACGAATCAGAGAACATCAACGAGAAGAGCGAAGCGGAAATTGTTACGTTCCTGGCGCTAACCAAGGTCCCAAAGTTAATGACGATGATGATGTAAGTGCGGTACAGATCCCCAGAGCCTCACACTTGGCTTAAATATATGGTTAACGTACATGCTCGTGTATATAGGTGCCTGGCCTGGCACCTAACGCGCACGCCATGCCCTCCGTGGAGCCCCCCATGGGACCCCCACCGAGGCAGTAGCGCATTTAGCGCATTTAGTTCATCGCCGGATGAGCTTGCCGATCTTGGGCTGCAACTTAGATCGTCCGGTTGCGGCACAGCGCTTTCGAGCTGACGGGCAAGGCCATGCAGCGACGGATGTTCAACGCGGGATTGAGATCGCTTATTCACCAACTTGCCGTTTGTAGCATCACAGCTCCTTCATACGGCGCCCAAGATCTGGATCACTGATGTGATCCAGACGTTCTCAGGGGGATCGCTCTTATTAGCGAAGCTATGCTGCAGTTCAAACTGCTAGCGGTGCTAGCAACGCGATCATGTATTGATTCTTCCCCCTCTCTCGCGAGCCATGTGCCTTTCTCGTGTCCACATGGGTTCTGTATTCTGGTACAATGCGATGGATCATGACCTATCACGATGGACGGCCATCTGCCCCGCGGCGATAAGATATCGTAGGCTGCGATGCGATGTGAGATATGGTACGGTGTGTGGAAGCAGGCGGCTAGGCCCCGTCGGGGCGACGTCTCGCGCCAGCGAGGGGGGCGGCCCTTCGCCCCGGAGCTCCATGGCGTCCGACCGACGATGGTCCTCCGGGACTGTCGATGTCAAGCTCAAGCCCCCACGCAAGCGCCGTGCAGACGCCGTTAGCCACGGCGGCACGTTTCAAGGATCCGAATCACATCGGCGAGCGGCGTCGTGATGACCACGGGGCGGGCGTAGTGGTCCGTCTCGTCGTCCTCTTGCGCGACCCACGGCGCGCCCGGCGCGCCGTGCCCGCGGTCGTCGGTCGTCGTCGTCGCCGCCGTCGCCGCCGTCGCCGCCCCCTTGGCCTGAAGGTTAACGCCCTGGAGCACGGCACGCTGATCGTGGGGCGCGAGTCGCAGAAAGAGGTCGAGCAGGTCGCCGTCAACGAAGTCCTGGTGGCGCGTCGTGAGACGGTCGTTGCGGAAGGCGCGCCACGCGGCGTGGGAGAACCCACCGATGGCGAGGCCGGTGCGGCCGCTGGCGTCGCGGGCGCCGAGGATGCCCAGGTTGCGCTCGAGCTGGCAGAGCAGCGGCGCGACCGCGCCCGTGACGCGGCGGACCTGTCCGATCATGCCCGAGACGGTCCCGAACAGCAGCGGGATCGGGTCTCGCGCATCCCAGACGGCCAGCATCCCGTCGCGTTCGTCGTCGTCGACGTCGTCGTCGTCGTCGTCGTCGTCGTCGTCCGCCGTTGCAGAGGCCGTTGCAGAGGCCGTTGCGGATGCCGATGAAGCAAGAAGAGACCCGCGAGCAAAGCAGTTGATCGCGTCACCAAGATGGAAGTAACTATCGCGCGAGAGAGACCGCGGCACGTCGCCGAATCCTGGCCGTGCCACGTCGTCCGCTTCGCGGGGGATGCTGGCGGCAAACAAGTTGTGGTTGTGCTCCGCCACCATAACGTTCTGCACATCCATAAACACCGCGTTCGTGACCCACTGCTGATCCCGATCGCGTGCGATTTCGGTGAGCGTCTCGGTGTCAGGATCGTATCGCAAGAAGGTGACCGACTTGATGAGGTCGCCGACCACGATGCGACGGAGACCGTCCGTCGCGGTGACGGCGAACGCCGCCGATGCAACGACGCTTGCTGACGCGGTCTGACGGCCGTCGCGGGCACTGGGCCGAGCATCGTCCGATGCGGTGGCGTCGGCGGCGTCGGCAGGCACCACAGGTGTCAGAGCACCAGACGACGGATCTGACGTCGAATCAGGCGCGGCGTCGGCGGCCACGTGTGCAATGACATCGAGCGAGACGACGGCATTGTAGCCGCGATGAATAGCGTGTGGCGGCGACCGCGCGAGGGACGCGGTCAGCGTGGCCATCAGCGGCCCGAGTGGGCCGTGGGAGCGCTCGGCATCGGCGCGCGCCACGTCCGAGAGGACTGCAGTGAAAAGGGTCAACACGCGGACATGGGCGTGGATGCCGACGACAAGGGCCGAGGCAGTGAGGGGCGCGAGGGCGAGTGGGGCGCCGGGTAGAGCATACGCATCGAGGTGGACGAGCCGGGCGGTGGCGGGGTCCACGACAAAGAAGTGGAGCCGGCCGGAGCGGACGTCGGCGCCGCCCGCATGTAGCTGCGCGGCGCCTACCACGTAGAGGGCGGACGGACCGCCTTCGCGGCGGTGCGCGGCAGGGATCGGCATCGTCACGACGCGCTCGACGAACTCCGAGGGCTCAAAGTCGTAGCTGTCCATGTAATTCAGCGTCTCGGCGTCAAACACCTGGAAGCGCGACTGCTCCGTGGTGACGCCGTGGCCCGGGCCGTCGTCGTGGTCGTGGTCATTGCTGCCGTCGGCCGTTGGCGGCGGCGGCAGTACCGCATCGTCGGTCTCGACGGTGGTCACGCCAAGGGTCCGCGACTGGGGCTGGTGCACCACGCGCCGGCCCATCTGAGCAAGGGTGAACGAGCGGATGTGCAGCTGCTGGATGTCGTCCATGTGGCCTACAAACAACCCGTCCGGGCCAGCGAGCACCAGCGAAGGCCGAGACGAGGGCGCGGACACGGCCGCGCTGTCGCCGGGGCCTACCCCGTCCGCCATTTCACCATCGGTGGCAGAGCGCGACGATGATGCCGAAGACGACGCCGACGATGATACCGCCGCCGCCGACACCGCGTCACCGTCATGCAGCACCGCCATGTACTGGATGTGGCGGAGATCGAGGCTGCTCTGCATGAAGACGTCATGCGACGGCGCGTCGGGGTCGGCGTACAGCACCGTCGGGCGGTCACAGGCTGCAAAGACCGCCGCGTGCGGGCCATGACGGAAACGGGACAGATGAACGGCGCGCGAGCCGATGGTTTCCCGCTTGAGGGGGGTCAGCACGCCGCGCGGCACGTCCACTCGGAACGTGGTGACCGCGCCGTGGTCGCTGGCCGCCAGCAAGCAGAGCGGCCGCTCGGGCCGTGGATGGGCGAGCAGGACGCTCCCGATATGGTCCGCCACGGCCAGCCCCTCCGCAGGCTCTGCGGCAACGCACATCAGATCGAGCGACGTGGAGTCAAGCACCATCAGCCGATGGCGGAACCGGTCGTCGACGCTGTCGTCGTCATCGTCGTCACTCGCGGCCAGCCGGGCCGTGTCCGCTTCCATAGCGTCCGGGAGGCCTGACCGTGGGGGTGGCGGCCGGCGGCGCAGCACGTCGGGCCACAGGCTCACCGCGACCATCCCGACGGCGCCCTTCTCCGGGTTCTCCGCATAGAACAGATGCACGGCGGCGACATCGGTTGCCAGCCGGCGCGTCGCGACACACACGATGGTCTTCGTGTCCGGCGAGTACTGGAGATGGTGCAGCGCCCGGTTGCTCAGCGCGACGACGAGGCTCAGCCCCGCGGCCGAGGCCAGCGTGATGGTGACGCCGGCCGGCGGCTGCCAGAGCGTCAAGCGATGAGGGCACTGCCATGACGCCGCAGGGTGTGCCGTAGGGTGTGAGAGCGACGATGGCGACGGCCGCGTTATCTCAAAGACGCAGAGCCGTGTCGGCGTGACTTGAACGGCCGTTTGTCGATCCAGCATGGCGCACAGCCGCGTCGGCTCGTCCAGGAGCCACCCACCCGAGGCTTGCGCGGCCCCGGTCACCGCGTGGTGCAGCATCTCGGTGCGGTCGACGATCCGGCGGTCGGCGTGCATCGTCAAGACATGGGTTGTTGCGACGGCGCTGACCACGATCACCGTATGGACGGCATCAGCGTCGGCACCACGATACGGCAGCGTCCATAGACCCGTGATGCCCGTGACGGCCGCATGGGCGCCAGCGTGCCACCCGATGCCATTGCGGATCAGGCGCAGCGAGCCGTCCTGATACGCGCCACAGCACGCGACGAGTTGGGTCTGCGTTTGTCCGTGGCGCGCCGCGTCGTGCTCATCCGGCTGAACCAGGCAGAAGTCGGTGATGGGGCCCAGATGCGGCCAGACCTGCTTGACCTGGAGGTACTGCTGCGAAACGGGGTCTTTCTGCGCCAGTAGCAGGACAAGTAGACTGTCGCCGAACTGGGAGCCGACAAAGACAGCGCCGCTCCCCAGGTAGACAAGCGCGGAGGCCTGAGTCGTCGAGCCAAGGCGCTCAAGCCGCATACTCGTGACGGGCGCACCCGCAATGCCGGGGAGCAGCACCAGCAGGTAGCAGAGGCCGCGGTAGTCCGACAGCAGGAACCGTGCGCCGTGGTCCGGATCGACGCAAGTCCATGCCTTGATGATTGTCGGATCCTGCAGCATCACGGACACGGTGTGGTTGGCCGGCGACGGTCCGGCCGCGGCACCGCTGCCCGCCGCGCCGCCACTCCAGACGGTCGGGCCGCCGCCGCGACGGCCGGCGGCGCGGGGTGTCCCCCCCGCCGTCGTCGTCGCCACCACCGCCGCCGCCGCCGGCTGGACCAGCACGACAGCGCGCTCGCTGACGACGAGGACGCCGCCGCCGAGCGCATGGCGCACGGGAATGAGAAACTGGGCGTCAGGATGCACCAACTGCGAGGCCAGCGGTCCAAGGACGAATTCGCGGTCGTGCAGGGCGATGCTGTACGACTTGACGATCTTGGTTTCTTTGCCCTCCCAATGCAGCATGGCGATCGTTGGCAGCGCGAGGGGTGCGGCGGCAGCGGTTCTGGCGCTCGTCCGTGCCGCCGCCGCCGTTGCTGCTGTCGCAGCGGCAGTCGTGGATGCGGGTGCGGGCGGGGGATTGACCTCAAGAAAGACGAGCGACAGGATGCGCAGCTCCTCGAGGCGCAGCGAGAAATTCGAGCCGAGTGGGAGGCGGTGCGGTGCGGCGCGGCCGGCGGCGAAGGCCGCTGCCCGTCGACGTACCGCCATCCCCGGCGCCGGCGCCGCCGCGGCGGCCGCGGCGTGGCTGCTGCCGCCGCGCCGTGAGTCGCCGGCGCCGCCACCGGCGCTGCCCATCATCTTCATGACCCAGGCCTGCTTGGCGCCGCTGTGCTGCAGAATGGGGATGACCCGGAGCGCTCCCTGGGTCAGGTGCAGCGCCAGGCACTGGCGGCTGGGGTCGACGAGGCCGACGGGCCCGGTCTCGGCGGGCCGGCCGACGTACTGCCGCATGTCGAGATGGACGTCGGTACGGACGGCGGCGTCGACGGCGTCCCACGACACGAGCGCCATGTGCTGCTGCTCGGTGACGATCCAGAGCCGATCCGTGTGGGCCGCCGAGTCGGCGTCGGCGGCGTCGGCCTCGACGGCGGGGACCACTGCGAGCGTCGTGATGCGCCCGTGGACCGCGAAGCGGTGGACGGCGGCCAGCGCCGCGCCATCGTCGCGCCAGATATGGACGGCGGTGCCGTCGGTCGTGATCAGGTTGGGCCGCGCCGGCGCCGGCGCCAGAAAGCAGCCGGTCACGGCGTGCGCGACGGCCGTCGACGGCCGCACCGTCTTGATATGGTACGTCGGCCCGACCATCCTGCGGGCGGCGGCGGCGGCGGCGGCGGCGGCGGCGAGAGGATCGCGGGTGCGGCGGGTGCGGCGGCGCCACAGATGCAGACGCAGACGCAGACGCAGTCCTGGAGCAGACGTCGGGTCGGCGCGGGTCAAGGGTCCGGAGTCGGCACGTCAGCGGCGAGGGGCTCGCATCATGGCCGCCGCCTTCGCCGGGTCGTCGGCCTCCGAGCGGCCACCCGCCGCGACGGCCGGGACGCTGATCGCGACGGCCTCGCTTTGGGTCGCGTGGCCGAGCGTCGCGGCATGCCACGTGGTGTCGGGGAGATGAGCGGCGGCGGCGGCGCCATCGCCATCGCCAACGCCATGGACGTCGACGTCGCCATCGCCATCGCCATCGACATGGACAGCCGCGCCACGGACCCCTGAGCCGGCCGTCGGCGTCGCCGACGCGGCCTCGGCCCGTGGCGCCGGCCGCGCCCACCGCGCTCGCGGCCCGGCCCCGCTCCAGCCGCCGCACGGCCCCAGCCCATGTTGGCGGCGGCCTGACGCGTGCCGCCTCCTCGGACGCCATGCGAATGCCGCGGCGGCGGCGGCGGCGGGGCTCGCAGCCGATCTGGAGAGCGACGGCCGCCGCAGCGTGCACATGAGCCGAGCCTCAGCCGCCGGTCTCCATAGGATGCCTCTCACGCGTCCCTCGCTGCACATCTTAGACGGCATGCCCGTCGGCCGTTCCAGACGCGCGTCGCTCCAAGGCTTTCTGGATCCCGCGCATCGATTGCCGCGACCGCGACCACGACCACGCCGATCATCCCGCTGCCTGCCTTTCGTCCCGCCTCGCTCCCCGCCCCTCATCCTGCCTCGCTGCCCGCCGATCACCATGGGTGAGGTCATGATCTATCTGTCTTCTGTGGCTGGCAACACGCTGGTAACGTTGACGCCGGCGGCCCTCGTCGGTCCATCTCCCCGCGACGAGCCGTACGCCACCGTCCGTGGACGACATCGGCCACGCCCACGGTGGCTGATCCATGGTCTTGGATGATGGCGACGGACGCGACGCTGAAGGCGACGCTGCTTCATACTCACCACCGCCTCCAACGTTTTTCTTTGGGATGCCTCTGCTGAATGGTGAATCGGATGTGGTCCCATATGTGGGTTGTTGTCCACAGGTTAACAAAGCACAGCGCCGCGCGCAGGACATTCTGACCGGCCGAAAAATCGCATTCAGCACAGTGGATGTGGCAGCCGATGAGTAAGTCCGGTGTTCCCATGGATGCTAACCACGAAATGCTGATGAGACGTGCTCGTCTTGGATGGATACTGATCGTCTTCTTGGATGCTGACCCTTAATCCTGATCCCGACTTGGTTGTGTGGGTGTCAATCGTCCTGCAATAGGGACGCCAAGAATTACATGCTCACGACGAGTCAGTCCAACGCGTTGCCGCAGATTTTCGTTGACGGCCAATTCAAAGCGGTAAGTATCCTGATTGATTTCATATCGTCACGTCCCGTGTCATGGGTGGGTATTTTCAAAATCACGCAGCATATCCGATGCCATAACACTCATGCTGGATTCCTAGGATTTGGTTTGATTTCTTTTCATGTGTGCCACTAGTTTATTGAACAACTGGAGGACGCTAACGAAGTCGGCGAGGTCCCACAGCTGCTGGGTCTGGCCGAAAAGGCTGCCGCATGAACCAGAACGATATGGACGCATCCCCTCTGAGCAACGCGCTACCCGCCCATGCGCGGTGTGGATCGATGGCTTATGTAATATGAAGGATGAAGGATAAACGATATGAAGCTCGACGGACGCGACCCCGAGGGATGTGCGTGAATGAGGCCGGTTCCTGCCGATGGAGACCGGTCCTCCAGTTCATCAATACATCGATTGTATGGGTGGTATCGATAGCTCGAGACCCTCAAACATCTTCGTCGGTACGCAAACGGCGGATGCTGGTATACAAACGATGCACCGGCGCCACAATGCTGAGCCGCAAAGCTCCGTTCCCATGCATTGCAGCAGCCGACAGTGACCCCGAATGGAGAGAATTCGGGGCTGCTTTCTCATGATTGACCAGCCGCGTGTTACGCAGATGACTCAAGAAGCGAGGGTTGTGGTTTCGAAAGGAGCGCCGGTTGGCTGGTAGGTTCGATGCCCGGCGAGGGGCACCACATGCACGCCAGGGTCCCCCCGTTTCCATCCGATTCGATCCGGTTCGGTCCCTTTCCGTGTGGAAGGGGATCGTGCGCCACGGACCCCTTCACGCTTCCACGTGTGATCGAG
>ML014363.1:0-21663 GCA_003615045.1 Caulochytrium protostelioides | reverse complement strand
GCCTTCCACTGCGACTGCCGGAGCTGGCTCGTCTGGCTCATCGTTGGGGCATCAACAAGCTCCGCCGCGTTCTCCTGGCATAATGGATATCACCCGTGTCCTATTGCCGTAATGACTTTTGCGGCATCCTCTCTTTCGCATCTTGTGGATATGTGCATGCATAATAAGTACCAACATCTTCTTTTTGGCCCTGGAGCGGTCCGACGGCCACATCGTTGGCTGGAAGCTGACCCGGGAGCGGTCCTATGTGGAAGTCGGTAACAAAGCCTCCCAAAAGCAGTCAGAGACGTGGCAGCGCGATTTGAAAAAGGGGGTGCAGCGGCTGTCAGAGCCAGCCGGTCAGGTGAGCTCCAGAGGCACAGCGCTCGCCGCGCACCACCGATTCCTAGAGGTGTGGTTTGCCGCGTACGAACCGCTGTGGACCGACTACCTGCAGCCGCGCTGGACACGCCAGTGCCTGCAGCTGTACGGAGGCAAGCAGCGCGTGTTTGCCATAATTCCCCAGCCGCATCGTTAACGGGGCAGCCACGGAGATGGAGCCCGTGGTCGCTGACGTGGTGATTGCTTCTGGCGCCTCCCAGTTTGCCCCAGCAGCGAGGGCGAGATCGCCGTTCCAACGGCTCGGGTTGCTGACGCAGTCAACGCCAGTTGCCGCTGACGCCGGGCTACCTCGTCGACGACCAAGCTGGTCATTGGAACCGGAAGATGCCGGATCTGGTGACCACGATCTGGTAATCACCGTCGCGTTGGTAAAGAAAAATGATGCTCGAAATTATGAATTAATGTATGACTATGCCAGCAATAAAGGGAGGGAAAGGGAGGGGAAGAGACCATGAAGCAGCGATTACAGGACGAGGCCGGCGAGACCGCCCAGGGAGATGAGGGCGGGCATGACGAGCTGCTGCACGAGGCCGGTGAAGCCGGCGGCGCCGGACTTGGCCTGCGAGGACGAGCCCGAACCCGAGCCGGTCGTGGCGGTGGCGGAGGTGCCCGAGGCGGTCGCCGTGACGGGCACGAAGGTGCCGGCGACCGGGGTCGTGACGCCCGAGACCGAGCAGGCCGTGTCGGCCAGCGCCTTGTAGGTGGTCGACATGACGGCGTCCGGGCAGGAATTGCGGTAGCAGATGTTGAGCATGGTGAGCTTGGTGCAGCGGCACTGGTCGGCAGACATGCCGTTGGGCGGGGTCAAGCAGAGGGCGTCGACGGTCGGGTTGGACGCGTTAATGCCGGCGTCCTCGATACAGCGATCGAAGGTCGGCACATTGTCGGCCGGGCAGCCCTGGTTGAACTGGGTCACGTCGGCGTGGACAAGGGCCGCGGCGGCGAGCACGGCCAGCGAGAGGGTGGAAGCGTACATGGTGACTTGGGGGGGAAGGGGGGGGGGAAGGAATCAGGAAGAGAGATCAGGAAGAGAGAAGGGCCCAAGAATGAGAAAGAAGAGCTGGCAAGCTGGCGGCTATAGTCAAAGGGATGTGGGTTGATGGGGTCGAGCGGAGCCGTTGGTTGGGTTGGGTTGGAAGGCATCGGTTCGTTCTTTCACGAGAGTCGCACGGCGATCCCCATCGGCATCAGTGGGGTCTGGCCGCCGCGTCCCCACCGGGTATTTATACGAGGATCCGTGAGGACGGCCGTTGCGTAAGACCTCGCGGCCCGACGCGTGCATGCTGCTCTCTCGGCGTGCATCGTGGCCGACGACACCCGAACGCCGGGGGGCGGCGCATCGGTCAGACCAGTGCCGCGCGATGCCGGTCGGGAATGGGTCGGAGGCGCGCGTGCGGGTGTCCACCGTCCGAAAATAGGACCCTGCTCTCCGGCGGCATCGCACTCCCTCGCACGGGACCCGAGCCGGAGCCAGGCCGCAGACCGCGTCTTGGGATGACCGGGTTCTTTTTTTTTTTTTTTTTTTCGCCGTTGAAGTTCCGCCACGCACGGACCCCCTTGCCCCACGCCCGTTCAGACGGCGTTTTCACTGCAGGACGCCGATGGCCGTTTTCTCTTGGCAGAGGTATCAGGGGTAGGGGTAAGCACCGAGGTGGAAAATCAGCAGCGCTGCACCCCGGCAGGAACGCTCGAGACGCCACGTCACACGGGAGGCTCGACTTGGCCTGCCTTCATATGCGTGGCGTCTCATACATTGACGCACGCAAGGCGCCAAGAGGCGTTGACGAGAAAAACCGCCACGCAGCGGCCTCATGTATAGAAGGACCCACCACGAGACCCCGTCCGTCAGTTCACACGAGAAAATGAAGGGGGCGCATGGGCGGCGCCATCGGTCCTTCATGATCTGGATCGGGCTGTCATCGATGGATGGAAAGGGTGGGGCATGTGTGGTCGCCTCGAGCCAGATCAGCGATCCTGCTCCCTCTGATCGCATCGTGGCACTCAACTGCGGCGGCATGGTATGACTTGCCTTGCATGGGGTTGACTTGCACTGACTTGCGCTAACTTGCACTGACTTGCACTGACTTGCGTTGCCTTGCGTTGCCTTGCATGGACTCGGCGCATACCAGGCATACGATTTTTGAAAAACATAGGTGACAGGCGAGTCAAGCTTCACCGAGGCAGGACTTCGCTTGCCAAAAAAAGTGTGCTTCGCTGAGGCATGTATTCATGCGATCTCAAGACCGATATCGCGACGAATGTTTAGCCACCTTGCTGCTCGCTCACACCCTGTCCTGGACGGCCGGCCTTGGGCGGCGATGGTGTCTTGGACGCCATTACGGCAAGGTGCATGCCGAGGCGGATGAGATCCTGATCACATTGAAAACCCGGTGCCCGAAGAAGATATCGATCTCTCGCGCGTCCCGGACGAGTGCCCACCCGACCGCACCGACGGCCGTCAACCGGGTCCGGAAAGCCCAGCCAGGCGCTCGCTTGACCGCGCTGACGCGGGTCAACCCGGCCCCTAAGACTCGTGCAGGCGCTTCCCCGGCCGCGCCGACGCCGGCCAAACCCGGTCTGCGAGACCAGGGTGTATGCCTCGACGCATGTGGTCCTGAAACCCGGTCAACGCCGGCGCCAAGGGAGCATGGTTCGAGGCCTGCCGTGGTATGAAGCTACCCACGGCAAGTTTGCGAACCGCGATCTCAATGCCGCGTTGAACATCCGACGCTGCCTGGCCATACCCGCCAGATCGATAGTGCTGTGCCGCAACAGACAAGACCCGCTGCGGCCCGAGATCGGCAAGCTCATCCGACACGGAACCACAATGCCCTACTGCCTCGGAGGGGGACCCCTGGGGGGCACCACGGAGGGCATGGTGTGCAGCGCGAGGTAAGGAACGGCCTATATACACGACCGCGTTAAACAGAAATATCAAAACATCTCATCCGCGTCTTTTGTTCCCATTCCTGTCTCCGCTGGGCGGCGATGGCGGACATCCTTGTCAGGAGGGAGGGGGTCCCGTCATGTCATGACTTCCATGTCCAACCCGCTATGGCCTTCACGCATGACGATGCTTGGTGATGGGCAGAAGCGAGACGAGCTTCCCGGTTCCGGTTTGCCAGTGTGGAAGCGCCCGTCGGATGGTTCCGCCACCAAATTCCGACTTGCGGACCTCCCTCGGCGCATCATGGCTCCCTGCAAACACACGCACACTGCGGCGAGCATCGCGGAGGGCGCTGTGCGCCCTCCTTCGTCACCTGTTTCGGATGAGGCGGTGCCGACCCCGTATGAGCGACCGTGGCACGACGACGACGACGAGGGTGATGACGACGGTGACAGCGACAACGGCGACAGCGACAACGGTCTATCAATTAGTTCGCTCGCTTGCTCGTCCACGCCGCCGCGGTCGCCGCCTGCAGTAGGGAGGCCCGTGAGCGAATGCCGAGGCCCCGGGGAACCGCACGAGCCGGCGAAAGGCAGTTGGGCTCGCCTGCCTTCGAGCGTCAGACTCGCGAGCTAGCCGGCTTGCTGGCTTGCTGGTCCGGCTGCCTAGCCAGTGCGCTGGCACTCATCGTGCCGACCGCGGCGAGGCACATCGCTGAAGGGCACGGGCACGGGGGGGCCCGTCGGGAGGAGGCGGTGCACAACGCGGCCGTGGCCGCGACCCCGTGTGAGCCTTCCGTCTCGCATTTTAGGGCGCGCCAGGCGTTTTCACCCACTGCAGGCCACTGTCGGGCAGCGCTCGCCGCGACCTCTTCCCGTGGGCCGTGTGGGCGGCCGCGGCAGAGGATCTGCGCCCATCGGCGGCGATGGCCGGCGGGGGGCAAATTCGGAGGGTCGATTTCTATCTTGGGCGCAGGCACGCGCCGCCGATGCTTGAACGAACGGCGGCGGCGGCGGCGGCGGCGGCCCCCTCCGCGGCGTGGTGGCGCGGAGCTGCAGCAGGGACGCGCACGAGCCAGCGAGAGCGTGGCTCGCGAGAACGCCGTCGCCGTCGCCGCGGCGGCGACGGCAGCGACCGAAGGCCGCGAAGGGACGCCGCGCGCGCCTCGCTTCCCGCAATTAAGGCCGGACACGACCCCGCGCCCGTGCGAATCGGAAATCGCCCCCGCCGCGAAGACCGCTGGGAAAACCGGTCTTCCGCGGCGGCTTCCCGCCATGCCCATTTGCGTCTCGAAAATCGTCTCCCCGCGGCGGCGGCGGCCTCGGCTCGGCTCGGCGGCCTTGACGCTTCGGGCGGCGAAGCCATGAAAAGCCATGGCCGGTCTGCGCGCCGCTTCCGGGCTCGTGGTCCCCATCGGACATCTCGCGAATGAAGAATGTTGCAGGTGCCCTAGGTCACCGCCATCGGCGTCTCGGGGGGCACATTTCGGGCCGACGCGTCCCAACCCGATCGCATGCCCATCAGTCGGCAGCGGCCGAGCCGGGCGCGTCGTCACCACGTATAAATGCCCGACAGATGTTTGCAACCCCCCGCTGGTCGGTCGCATGGGCAGTGCGGCATGCAGGCGGCCACAGCCCGCGCAAAGGAATCCCCATGTTGATTTTGGTTTGGTGTTAGTGTTGGGTCAAAGCCACCTGCCGCGCTTTTAGGCATCGCGCTCACCCCCTCTGGGACCCATCACCCTTCACTACCTCCTCTTCCCCTTCCTTCCTTCCGCCTCTCCTCCCCCCTTCTCCGCTTTCTCCGCTCCATCTCCTCCCTTGTATGATTCACACATCGCCATCCTTCCCTGTCCTCTCTTTCTGTACCTTGATCCTGACGCGCCTTACTTGGCCCGTGGTTTTAGAGTAAGTCACAACGACCTCACCCCGCGCCGGCATCGGCCCCCGCATGTCGTCCCCACGGACCTACAAAACAGGGGGCCCGCGGTCCCCTTGTTATGCGAGCGAGCATGCCCATCGCTTCAGAAGGAGGCGATGGGGGGAGCGAAGGCGCCGTTCTCTTCTTTTTTTTTTCTGATCGGGGATGCCTTCGCGGGCGACGTGTGGACGAGTGAAAATCCTGATCGTTCGTTGCTCGCGTGAAAAGGGGCTCACAAAGTAGCGTGAGCGGTGCTCACGTCGCTGCTCTGTCTTGACGGTTCGCCTAAGCGTGGACACGGGCGACAGCCGCGGCACACCCGATCGCATGCTGGCGCCACACCATGTTGCCCATCGCACATGAGGGCACTTACCAAGGCCGACAGCACAAGAAACTGAATGACGCAGATCATCGATCAGGTCGGAGACTCACATCGCACCTTTTCCATTCTCTATGTCTCTCACATGGTCTTCCGCATGGGAATTTGATATCGCAGAGTGCACGATTTTGTTCGATATTTGTTTGATTCTTTATGATGTGACCCCGTTGCTGGTTTGTCTCTCAGTCGCTTTCCCTGTCCGCCGATCCCTCCCCCCCGTGGCGCTCTCAACGAGACCCTTTTTTTTCGTTTTTACTTTTTCGTATGATTCGTACCATTTCTGCCCCATCACCGACGATTGGTTGATCGTTGAACAGTCCCATCAGTCAACGTCTTTTTCTTGAACCGCTCCACCGTTGCTGTCGCCGTCACCATGGCCGACCCGTCGAACACGATCGGAGAGGACCCGGCGGCCCATGATTCGATCATGTCGAATCGGAACCCCATCGGCGGCGCGGTCACGTTCGCCGAGCCCAAACCCCGACCGGTCGCGGCAAGCGCGCCGACGACCGCCGTGGCCAAGGGGATCGCCCCCCAGCCGGCGGCCAACGAGACGAGCCAGCTCAACATGAAAGAGCATCTGATGACGCCAAGAGAAGTGATGCAAGCGCACAATGTCGTCTTCAACGAAGAGAAGCCGCTGGAAAGCGCGGGGCTGGGCACAGCCCAGGCGCTCGAGCGACTCGCCAACGAGGGTCCGAACCAGCTGAGCCCCCCCAAGAAGCGCCACCCCTTCCTGAAGTTCTTGGATATTCTGTTCGGCCTCTTCAACCTGATGCTCATCATCTCGGGTGTCGCGTCGTATGTTACGTATTCGATCGACACCGAGAACAACTTCCCCAACGTCTACATCGGCGCGATTCTGCTGGTGGTGGCGCTGATGAACGCCTTCATCGACTTTTACCAGCAGCAAAAGTCGCAGTCGATTCTCGAATCGTTCCTCCACATGATCCCCTCGCGATGCTATGCGATCCGCGACGGGCAGCTCGGCCAGATCAACGCCGTGGACCTCGTCAAGGGCGATGTCGTCTATGTGCGCATGGGCGACAAGATCCCCGCAGATCTGTGGATCTTCCAGGCCACCGACTTTAAGGTCGACAACTCGTCGCTCACCGGCGAGACCGAGCCGCAGGAGCGCATGCGCAAGAACGTCCACACGAACCCACTCGAAGCCACCAACCTTGCGTTCAACAGCACGCTCTGTGTGAACGGCGACGCGTATGGTGTGGTCATCCGCACCGGCGACCACACGGTCATTGGACAGATCGCGTCGCTGACAGCGAACGAGGAGCGCCGCCCCTCGCCGCTCTCGGACGAAATCAACACGTTTGTCAAGACCATTGCCGGCGTCGCCGCCACCGTCGCGGTCGTCTTCTTTATCGTCGCCATGACGGTGCGCGCCTCGGATCCGGGCAACGGGGCCGCGACGTTCTCGGTCGCGCTCAACTTTGCCATTGGCACGTTTGTCTCGTTTGTGCCCGAAGGGCTGCCAGCGACGGTCACGATGCTGCTCACGATTGCGGCCAAGCGCATGGCGACGCGCCAAGTCCTCGTGAAAGACCTGCAAGGCGTCGAGACGCTGGGCGCGATCACGCTACTCGCGACGGACAAGACGGGCACGCTCACGCGCAACCAGATGACGGTCACCTACATCTGGACAGCGTTCGAGCTCTATTATGCCCAGAACCTGGTCGCGGGCAGCGACGAATCGAAGCACGCGAAGGCGATGGACATGCAGGTCGAGAGTCTGAACGAAATCCAGCACATCAGCTGTCTCTGTGCCAAAGCCCGCTTTGAATCAACCACGGCCCCCATCGCGCAGCGCATCATTCTCGGCGACGCCACCGAGTCGGGGCTGCTCCGATGCGCCGCGACGCACGTGGAGGGAATCGACGACGTGTACACGCGGTTTCCGAAGGTGTTTGAGATCCCATTCAACTCGACCAACAAATGGGCCATGACGATCCACCGCAAGCCGCATGCGAACGGCGAACTCATGCTGTACATCAAGGGCGCGCCCGAGCGCATCCTGCGCCTGTGCACGACCATCTTTGACGGTACGCACGCCAAGCCCATGACCGACGAGGACCGCGCGGCGTACGAAAAGACGTATGCATTCATGGCGGGCAAGGGCCACCGCGTGCTGGCGTTTGCGGCGCTCAAGCTCGACGGCCAGCAGTACCCGGCGGACTATGCCTTCACGAAAGACCCGGTGAACTACCCGACGGACCAGCTGACGTTCTACGGGCTGGTGTCGCTCGAGGACCCGCCGAAGCACGGCGTCCGCGAAGCCATCGGACACTGCCGCGAAGCCGGCGTGAAGGTCATGATGGTGACGGGCGACCACCCGCTGACGGCCGAGGCGATCGGCCGCAAGATCAACCTGATGGTCAACGACACGAAGGAGATGATGGCGGCCAAGACAGGCCGCGCGATGCACGAGATCCCCGAGCACGAGGTCCATGCCATCGTCATCCACGGCGAGGTCATCGACGGATTGACGGACGCCGACTGGAACACCATCTTCCTCAAGGACGAGATCATCTTTGCGCGCACGTCGCCGACGCACAAGCTCGAGATCGTGAAGCGCGCCCAGGCCGCCGGCCACCTCGTCGGCGTCACGGGCGACGGCGTGAACGACTCGCCGGCGCTCAAGAAGGCCGATCTCGGGATTGCAATGAACGTCTCCGGCTCCGACGTCTCCAAGGAAGCCGCCGCGATGGTGCTCCTGGACGACAACTTCGCCTCGACCGTGGTCGGGATCGAGGAAGGCCGCCTCATCTTCCAGAATCTCAAGAAATCCGTCCAGTACACCGTCTCCCACACCATGCCGGAGGTGTGGGCCAACCTGCTCTATATCGCCCTCCCCCTGCCGCTGCCGCTGAGCGCCGTCCAGATCCTGGTGGTCGATCTCGGCTTCGAGCTGTGCATGGCGCTTTCGTATGCATGGGACCCCGCCGAGTCGCAGACGGGCCTGATGAAGCTGCCGCCGCGCAAACCTGTGACGCCCGACTCGCGGGCCCGCAAGGCACGCGATGACGCCGAGGCCGAGGAGGCGCTGCGTCGCGACACGGACGCGCAGGGCGTCCACCACCCACCGAACGCCCTCGTCCGCGCCGGCCGCCGCATCCGCGCGTGCTTCTCGTCGCAGGCCTGGGCACGCACCTTCGAGCCGACCGACGACGAGACCCTCGTGGACCGCAACCTCCTTTCGTACTCATACCTCGAGATCGGCACGCTCATGACGATCGGGTGCCTGACCTCGTACTTCTTCTCGCTGTGGTGGGCGTACAGCATCACGCCAGCAGATGCGGTCAAGTATGGCGCCAAGTGGGGCGCCAAGAACGCCGAACCCATCCGGCTGGGCAATGGCCGCATGCTCGATCAGCGCGAGCAGGCCGACGCACTGGTGTATGGCCAGTCCGCATACTACCTTGCGATCATGTTCCAGCAGTGCTTCAACCTGATGCTCGTGAAGGCCCGTCTCGGGTACCCCTTCGGCCGCTTCATGATCGCCAACAAGCGCAACTTCGTGGGCATGCTGCTCGGCGCCTCGGTGTGCTTTGCCGTCGTCTACATTCCACCGTTCAACACGGCCTTCGGCACGCGCTTCCGTCTGAGCCCCATCACCTGGCTGCCGGCCCTACTGTCGGGCATGATCATTCTGCTGTACGGCACGCTGCGCGTCTATGTGAAGCGCTGTCTCTTCCCGACCGCCTTCTACCGCGAGATCACGGGCCTCATGATGTACCCCACCGCCTGGAGCAACAACAGCAAGCGTGCTTAATCTCCATCCCCACCGGGCGAGTGCGAGTGCGTGTTCGTGTGTTCGTGTGTGTGTGTGTGTGTGTCTGCGGTATGGCCCCGCGCGCCTTTCTTCTCTTCGGTTCTCCCCATACTCAATCGTCCCATCATCATCAAGATTTCATTTTGGTTTCTGGCAACTCCCCCGTCCGCGGTAAGCTCAGAGCGGCCGTCGATCACTGGCGAGGTGGCAGCAACCAGACAACGACCACGAGGAGGAGACATCGCCACGGAGAAGCATCCGGAAAGAACCATGCGAGGGCATGGCGACGGCGCGAGACGGCGCCACGTGCGTGGGGCGAGCGTGTCGATGCAGCGACTAGGGGTCGGGGGCATGGACGCCATGGCGACGGCCCTCCGTCTCCCGCGGGCCTATGCCCGCATCATCATCAGCCCCGCCAGCCCCGCCAGCATCACGAGCCGCCGCTGGGGCCGCCGCAGTGGCCGCAGGGCCCGGCGTCCCCGGCGCCTGGGTGGCCGCCGCGTCGTCGTCGGGCACGAGCTCCGCCGTCTCGTCCTCGTCGTCCTCCTCGCCCGTGATGCGCTTCCACGCCCACGTCACGAGGCGTGGGGTAGCGAGCGGCCGCCGGCCGCCGAACCCGGGCCCGGGCAGGGTCGGGTAGACGTCCTCGCAGAAGTAGTAGAGGTGGCCGACGCCCATCCCCAGCAGATCGCCGGCCGGGAACTGGTTGTTGAGCAGCACCGTGAAGCCGAGCAGGACCCAGGGCAGGTAGGGCGCTGAGAAGTTGAACAGCCCGAGGAAGTTCAGCTGGATGTAGGGGTTGCGGCGGGACCAGACGTAGACGAGCATGAAGGTCAGCGGCGATGAGAGAAACGGCAGCGAGGTGGTGCGCGCGTTAAGGAGCGGGGACAGCAGGACCATGCCGCACATGCCGATGCCGACGACCATCCACAAGTAGTCGGCGCCGCGGCCCTGGAACGAGCCCTCCTCGAGCATGCGGCTATACCGCCCGAGAAAGAACATGTGGAAGAGGAAGTCGATGCTCAGCGGGCCAAAGTAGAGAAACGACGAGAGCAGGCGCCATGTTTCGCCATTGTTCACAATGAGGCTCCAGTTGAAGTACAGCTGCAGCGGCGAGAGCAGGTCGAGCTGGCACGCGAGCGTGGTGGCAAAGATCAGCGTGATGTAGGTGCGGGTCACGGGCGGCAAGTCCGTGTACCACGACTCGAGGGGGACCGGCATCGCGACCTCTTTATTTTTATTTTTCGTCGGATCAACGTCGGCTCAACGCGCCAGCTCGTGGCAGCTTCGCGACAGGGAACAGGCGAGCGAACGAGCGAGAATCGTGGCCGGCGACAGCTCGTCGCGGGGAGCAAGAACTGATTGGCCGATCGCCCGGATGGTGGCGCTCCACCGAGCGGGGTGGCGAGGATGAGGCAACGAGCCCACCGGAAACGGCGCGACGGGCAACGTCGAATGCAGCAACACCCTCGCTATCGATGCGGGAGTGGCGAGCGGAGCAGCGGTGGAGTGCGTCCTAGCGAGCCGATCGGAGGTATCGGCCGCGCTCGACGCTTCGGCTCACGCCGCCGTGATCATGGCGGCTGCCGATCGCGGCGTCTCACCACGTGGCGGCCGCGCATGCGTCGCAATGCATCGCGACGTCAGTGGCCAGGCGCGCGTCGCTCGAAGCGACAGCCCGCGCCGCTTCAGTCCGCTTGCGCGGCCGCGAGGGACACTGCGGTGCCGTCGTCGTGAGCGCCCCCGCGTGGTCCCGCGGCCGCGCGCGGGTATCGCCGGCGCCCGCCGCGGCACCTGCCGACGCCGACGCCCATCCACAACAAGAAGGAAAGGACGCGGCAGAGGCCCATCGCGGCGTTCGGCGGCGGCAGCCGCAGCGACGCCGCGTCGGCATGCGCCCGCATGCGACCCGCGTCGCGGCCGCGGCCGCCGTCGATGGCATGCGCGTGCCGATTCGTCGCGGGCCCGTCTCACCCATGGAGCCCATGTCCCGCGCAGTGCTCCGGCATGGGCAGCGCTGCAGCGCTGCAGCGCTGAGCTAAGCGGCGAAGCGGCCCCGGCATTGTCTAGCGATGCGATGGCGATGGGCCGGAGCTGCGGCACGCCTCTGCCAAACCACGCCGTCGGGCGTAGCCCCCGACCGCAACGCGGTATCGGCGATAGGCGGGCGGGCGGGACATGGCCCGCATGGCCATCGCGGTATGGAACGCGGCGCCATCGCGGCCGACCACGACCGCGAGTCCCCCCCAAAGAAAAAGGAACCCCTTGTCGAGGCAACCCGTTATCAACGTGGGAAGCGCGTCGGACGTGCCCGATGTCGCTTGGTCTCCTCCCAAGGACCCGACTCTCCTGTATCGCCGCTTACCGACGCGCTCTCGCCGACGTCCTCGCCCTCGCCCCCCTCGTCCTTCCTCGTCCTCCTCGTCCGCATCGCCACCATGGTCAACGCATCGACACAACCGGGGCGCGATGGCCTCCGCATGGTCATCATGGGCCCGCCCGGCGCCGGCAAGGGCACCCAGAGCCCGCGCATCAAGGACACCTTCTGCATCTGCCACCTGGCCACGGGTGACATGCTCCGCGCCGCCGTTCGCGCTGGCACGCAGGTAACGATCGCCTTGCCCGAACGCCCGTCGTGGCATCGCATGTGCCCATCCCCCCCCCACGGGATCTGCTCCAGCGTTAGGCGAGAGCGCCCGAGAGCGCGATCCTCACGACGTCTCTCGCGCCTCCCGATCCAGCGGCTGCGACGGGGATACCAAGATGTGGCCATGACCCTCGCTCACCTACTTACTCGTTATCTTTGTTATGCCATCGGATGCCATCCCATGATGTCTCATCTCGTGCCGACCCATGCCGTGACGTTGGTCGATTTCGTACTTCCCTTTTTTTCTCATGCTCGCAGATCGGCAAGGAGGCCAAGAAGGTGATGGACGCGGGCGGCCTCGTCAGCGACGACATTATGGTGAACCTCATCAAGGAGAACCTCGAGACCAACCCCGAGTGCAAGCGCGGGTTTATCCTGGACGGGTTCCCGCGCACGGTGGTGCAGGCGGAGAAGCTCGACGACATGCTGCACGCGCGCCGCCAGAAGCTGGACAAGGTGGTCGAGCTCCAGATCGACGACGCGCTGCTGGTCGCGCGCATCACGGGCCGCCTCATCCACCCATCGTCGGGACGCACCTACCACTCGGTCTTCTCGCCGCCCAAGAAGACGATGGTCGACGATGTCACCGGCGAGCCGCTTGTTCAGCGCTCGGACGACAACGCCGAGGCGCTGAAGACCCGCCTGGCGGCGTACCACAAGCAGACCGTGCCGGTTGCCAACTACTACAAGCGCCAGGGCCTCTGGCGCGGCGTCAACGCCGACCAGCCCCAGGAGGCGGTGTGGGCCAACCTCGCGGCCATCTTTGCCGAGCGCAAGTAAGCCGCTTCGTAACCCGATCAGCACACATAGCACCGCACCATGCGGCTGCGCTTCCCCGCGACCCCCCCGTACATAGTACCATCGCTTCATCATATGGTTTACTGCTTTATCTGTGGGAGAGAGGCAGAGACGCGAGCGCTGAGACGGCGTGAGGGCGCTCACCGTCGCCTCCCTTCAGGGCAACGACGGTGCTGAGGCGGAGTGGGGCCGGCCGCGTCGGAAAGCCTGTCTCTCGACAGTGAGACGTCGGTCCCCGTCGAAAACCGCCGCCAGCAGCCCGATCCGCATGGTACCGTGGCGCAAGGGATATCCAGGAGGCGATGATCCATTGATACCTGCCGACTCTTGCCGATTCCTGTCGACTCATGCCGTTGATGGCACGGCGACGGTGATGCCGCCGGCATCGGCATTTTAGGGTTGTCGGCGTTGAGTTTAACGCAGCCGTTCAAATACTGACCTGTAACGGCAATGATCGGCCGTGCGCGGTGCGACGGACGGGTCGGGGGGTGCCGTTCGGGGGGGGCGCCAAGAGGCTTGCGCCGGCCTTTGCTCGATGGCTTTCGACGATGAAGGGTGCACCCCCCGCCATCCCGCTCTACACCAGCACCAGCGCCTTCGCTTTTCCCTCGGCGGACGGCACACGCAGCTGAGTCAAGTCAACGACTCGTGAAGCAGCTCTGTCCATGAGGGATAGTCGGGAGTGACTGGATTCGGGCCACGTGCACTACCAACCCCGCGTCGATTAGTCAGCACCGTTGCTTTGATATTGCCGCCATCGTGCGGCCCCGCAGTTCACTCTCGGTGGGAGTACCACCACGACGGCGATATCTGGCGGGCCTGACAGCAGCGATAGTGCCGCCGACATCGCCATGGCTTCGTTCCGGGTAAGTCATGTGCGAGTCTGGACCGGTCTGGCTGCGTCGCATGACGACCGCCATGCGTCCTGCGTCGCTTCTCGTTGACGCACCAAAAAGGCGATGGCCCATACCCATGTCTCGCGCCGAGTGCAGCTGACTCACTTCGTTTCCGTCTCATGTGTGCCATGTATCATGTGCCACGCCACCTACGGCTGGTGCCGACGCTCTTGTCGGCCGCTCTCTAGGGCACCTCAATAGACCAGGATGGTCGGTTTGCCGACAAGGACGCGAAACTCCGCGCGAGTACGGCGTTTCCGAAATGCTTCCGGACGCCGGTCGATCTCGAGAAGGTCAATCTCCCTCTGATCTACCAGTGGTGCTCGAAACAGCTGGCCGCGCTGCTGCCTTACGAGGACGAGATGATCCAGGGAATCGTCGCGGAAAATCTGGACCAGCAGCGCCAGCAGCGCCGCGCAGACCCGGAAGCGATCTACCTGCAGCTCGCGGGCTTCCTCGGATCTCATACGACGTCCTTTATGCGCGATCTCTGGCAAATGCTGGTCGACGCCCAGTCCGCCATCGGCGGCATCCCGCCGCAGATCCTGGCCGCCGAGCAGCGCGCGATCGACGCCCATGCCACGCAGCACCGCGCCGTGGTCGCTGACCTGGCCTCTGCGCGCGACCGCCAGCGCATGCCTCGGCCGGACGCGCTTGGCCAGGACCCGGTGTCGTCCTCCGTAGCGCGCGACCCCTCGCCGCCACGGCGGTCGCCCTCGCCGCCACGCCACCGCCCCCGTGACCGCTCTGAGCGCTATGACGGCCACGATCATCGGCGCGATGGCGCGCTCCCCATACGCCGCGATGAGCGCCGCAGCCGGTGGGAGCGCGACGATGCACGCGGCCGCTATGAGCCACGCGACCGCTATGTGGCGCGTGACCGCTATGAGGCGCGCGATCGCGGCCTTCGGAGCGGACGGGACCGCTCGCCCGTGTCCCTGTCTCCGCCCCCTCGCTCGCGCTCCCGATCGCCCTCTCGGTCTCGCTCTCGGTCGCCGCCGGGTCGCTCGTCCTCCTATGCGCCGCGCCACATGGACCTCCACCGCCGCCGCAGCCGCCGCAGCCGCAGCCGCAGCCGCAGCTGCAGCCGCAGCCGCAGCCGCAGCCGCAGCCGCAGCCGTAGCCGTAGCCGTAGCCGCAGCTTCAGCAGAAGCCCATCGCCACGCGGCCGCCGCGCGGGGGCGTCTGTCCGCCGACGGCCCCGTGGGCGCCGCGGCGGCCGAGGCCGAGGCCGGCGAGGCGCGCGCCGCAGCATTGACGACGACGGCGACCGCCCCTCCGAGCGGTCGCTCTCGCGGTCGTCCCGCTCGCGCTCCAGGTCGAGGTCGAGGTCGAGGTCGAGGTCGAGGTCGTGGTCGCGCTCCAGGTCCAGGTCCAGGTCCAGGTCGAGGTCGCCGCTGCCGCGCCGTCGGCGCCGGCCCCGTGGCGGCCGTGGCCGCCGGAACCGAGGCCGCGGGGGCGCGGCGCCCGGCAACCGCACCCACAGCAGTGGCGGGGACCCCGGCGGCCGGTCGGGCCGTGGCCAGGCGGCCGACCGTCATGGTGATCGCCTCGCGCGGCGTCCCGCGTCCCGCCAAGCATCCCCGCGTCCGCGTCGCCGCTCTCGCTCTCGTTCTCGCTCTCGCTCCCGCTCTCGCGAGCGATGATGCGCTCGGATGACGGCGAGGCCATGCCGTCACCGCTCTTTGCAGGACCCGCCATCATCCGCATCCCCTCCGCTTCACTGAAGAGTGAGGAGGATGACGTTGGGTCCATGACTGCATTCGCGCGTCTCCTCCTGGCATTCCGTCTTTGACCTCCCCCGTATGCCGTTTGCATAACATGCGCTGCCACCGTATCGCAGCCTAGCGCCGCCGCCCCGTCGCAGAAATGGCTTTTCGAGCCGAAACCCGTTTCTCATTTTCCCTGTCGGCGCGGAGGAGGATGATGCCATCGCCTGTCGCAGGCGTCTCAAAAGCAGGACGCTCAGCAGAGCTCTCGTGGGCGTGGGCGTGGGCCGCCGACACGGACGTGATACGCTCACGTCGCCCCCCATACACACACCTGCAGCGCCGTCGATGGTGCTGCGGATCGAGACCGCCAGCGTCCTTTCCGGAGGGAATATGGGGGAGAGGGAGGTCAAGCCCGAGGAGGATGATGCGCCCGTCAGGGGGCCCCCTGGGCCGCTCGTCCGCGCTTGCGCATGCGCCTGGCGATGCCCTCCACGCGAGCTCCTTGGCCGGGGGGACGATGGCATCGGCCGCAGCGACCGCATCGATCACGGTCGGCCGCGTTCTTTGGATAGTCATGTGGCCAGCGTGCACTTCGTGTGCGACGCGCTCGACGCACAAGACCCGCTCGGTGTGCAGGCGGACGTCTCGCTCCAATACTCCAACGGCATCGGGGCAGCCGACCCTGCCGCGCCGCTGTGATCACAGGGGCCGGCGCTATAGGGCCGATAGGGCGCGAGGCCCTATGTGGACGAAGCGTGGTCGCTGGGCCCATCCACCCCATGCAAGCCCGTCTCGCGTGCGCCCGTCGCGAACTGGAACCGCCAGGCGCGACGCCGACGACCGCCAGCGGAAGTGGACTCTCGAGACGCGACGCATCGACCATTGAGGGTTGGTCTCGCTCGGGCGGTCCACGCTGGCTGGCCGTTCTCTGGGTCGTTGCCGAGAGCATTCTCGCTGTGCCCGACAGCCCATCCGGTGGCAGCCCGGGGTGAGCACACCCATTCCGTGCCAAGCCCCGAGGACCCCACTCCACTCCACTCCACCCCACTCCATCCCACGCTCCGCCGGCCTGTCGCCGCATCCAGGTCACCAGACCCTGCGCTTAATGCGGGACCCCCTCCTTCCCCCGCATTCCTGTATCCCCGCTGGGACAACAACAACACTCAAGATGGAAAAAAAAATAGAAAAATAGACAATATGGCCTTCGCAGCCGGGCTTGGGCTCCTCAGCCTGCGACCCGACTGGAACGCTTCGCAGAGGCCGGACGACGGGCCATCGGCGAAGCACTCGACTCGCCAAAGTCCTTGGTCCCGAGCAGATTTGATGGACCGCCGAGCCGCCCGCCGCGCTGGACGCATCGTCGCGTTCGGGGCAACGCGAGCGCCCAGGCATCGCGTCAAGTGACCTGGAAGCCCGCTGCACGGGCGGGCGGGTGCTGCGCCGGGGGACACGGGTCAGCGCGGGGACACCCCGCGGGCGCGCCGGCTCGGCGGGGTTCCCGGCGCATGCCGAGGTGACCCCCGAGGCGCCGGAATGACGACGAAAAGCCCACAGCGCTAGGACCGTGGCGGTCCGAGAGAGCGATGAGCCATGGCGCCGACCGCGTTCGACGGCGACGGCGGCGGTCGCCCGGGACCGCCGAGTCCGGTCTCTGGCGCCCACGCCTGTTTCAGACCGTCAGAGGTGTCGTGCGTCTGCGGTGCCGCGGTGCAGTTCGAGCCCCGGTGGCCTCCTGCCGCCGCTGCCATCGCCGCCGGGGCCGGGACCGCCGCGCATACCCGCCCCGGCAGACCACTGCGGTGGACCTGGCAAGGATCGCTGGGGAAGGCCCGCCGGCACGACGTTGGAGCTTCAGCGACCCTCTCGCACGACCCACTGGAGTGGCCGATACCTGATGGCGACGGCAACAGCGAAGGCGACGATGATGGCGACACCGGTGAGGGCGAAGGCGAGGGCGAGGGCGGCACGCTGCGAAACCCGTGGAGTAGACAAGCTCCCCCCCGCGCGCGTTCTGCACGAGTACGAGCAGGTCACGCGCACCCCGTGACGTTCGTGGTGACGGACCTCGAGCCTATAAGACGGCGCGAAATCGGCGCTGCCTGCCTCACCCGCTCCCATCGAGGCGCCGAGAGATGTCGTGAGCTTCGTCAGCACCGACGTCGCCGTCGCCGCTGCAGCGGACGCCTCCTCATCCTCTCCAGCCAACGGCGTTGCTGTTTATATACCCCCAGCCGCCTTCGCCGTCACCCTGGACAGCCCGCACTCGGCCTCCGAGTCCTCCGGGTGGTGTGCCCTGGACGGCCATCCACCGGCCTCTGCCAGTCCGATGTCTCTTTCTGCCGCGTGCTGGATCCGCTGAAGCCATCACGTAAATCTGCACAGCAGCGATCGCGGATCGACCCCTCTCTTCCCTCCCGCTTCTCTTTGGCTACTTGTCTCGGCATACCTGCTCCCGCCCGGCACAAGCAGACCCTGTATCCTTGCAACGCTCGGCCATCCCGGCCCTTGCCCCTTCGCTCTCGCCTCCGCTTTCGCACAATTGAGCTCCGACATTGCCTCAACCCCGCCGCGGCCGTCACTCGTCGCGGCATCAACCCAATCCAACTTTCTGCCGTGGCACAGATCGTGGGCATCGCGTCAGCCGAAAGGAGGGGCCTCTTTGCGACGCAGCAGACGAGGCTCCCGATCGCACCATCAAGGACGAACTCAGCTTGCGGCTTACCCTCCGAGGCGCCGCCGGCCCGTCGGCGCGGCCAGGCCCCACCCTCACCTCCCTCTCGCCATGCATACCCCTCATGTCCCCCCACCGCCCCCGCCGCGGCGACCGCTGCCACCACTACCACCACCACCACCACCACCACCGCCACTTCGCACCATCGCCGGCCGGAGGGCACTCACTCGCCCTGACCGAGCCGTGCCTCCCTTGTCGGTCCGCCCGGCCCTCGGGCTGCGACGGCGGCGCCTCACCGCCTTCTCCGCGTCCACGTGCTCGCTCGTCCTCGTCCTGCTCGGCATTCTTCTGGTCATGCTGACCTCTCTCATCGCTGCAACGAACGCCGCTAGCGTGCCCGGGCACCGCCGGTCTGGCGCCGCGTTCGCGGGTCCGATCACCACGACGCCGCGCACCCATGCGTGGCAGCCCGCGCTGCCGCGCCGCGCGCGCCGCGCCGCGCCGGTCGCGCCGACCGCCCCGACCACGACGGCATCCGACGATGTCGATCCCGCTCTCGCGGCGCAGATCGCGGCGCTGCTCTCCTCCGAGACAGCGCCACTCCCGCTGGCCGCCGCAGAGTCCGGACCGGATGCTGCCACCGCCGCTGTGCCCATGCCGCGGATGATGCTTGGCTGGATCGACGGCGCCGCGTCGTCGCTGCCCTCGCCGCCGTCGCCGTCCGCCGTGCACGCAGCGCCGTCGGATCCCCCGGCCGCCGACGACTGGCTCGCGGCGCACCGTGATGTTATGTTCGGCGGCGCCCGCGCCTCAGCCAAGCTGGCGTCGCCGCCGGCGGCCGCCCAGCCGCGGCCCTCGCCGGCCGCCACGACTGAGCACCACAGCCCTTCCTTGGGTACGTCGGCATCCATGCATGCGTGGATTGTCGCGGATCTTCAGAAGCAAGGCGGCGACTTCGAGCCCGCCCTGCGCGACTATGCGCGGTCAATGCTGGCCGAGCACACGGAACCTGACTGGTCGGGCCAGCCCCAGCGAATCGCCGAGTCGGACGTGGATGCCCTCGCGGCGCACATGCGCACCACCCTGCTTGGGGGCTCAGCGTCCGACGGGCCCATCGCGGCGGCCACCCAGGCCGTGATCGCCCATCTGACCGAGAAGGTCCAGCAGTATACCCCCTCCTACTTCGCCACCCTTATGGCGGCGACGGTGGCCGAGGCGCCGCCCACGTCGCAGCCGACGGGCGAGTCGCTCCTCCGCGCCACGCGGCACCTGCGCATCGACCGCTCCCGGCTGTGGTCGCGCGTCAGCACCGCGATGCAGCACGCCGCCACCCGCGCCAGTCACGCCGCCAGCGCCCCGCCGGACACCCGTCTCCAGCGCCGCGAGATGCCGCGGCCCACCTACATCCACCGCGTGGTTGCGACGCGCACGAGCGATAGCCCCGACGACGGCGTCAACGACGATGACGACGACGAGTACGACGACGACGAGTACGAGCTCGTGTCGTCGGTCCCCGCCAAGTCGCCCGTTGCGGCCATGAGCCACCGTCCGCTGGCCGGCGACAGCAGCCCCGCGGCCAGCCAGGCCCGCGGCCCCGGGTCGCAGTCGACGAGCCCTGTGCAGCACGCGTCGGGCGCGTCGCCGCTGACCCTGCCGCCGCCGAGCTCCTCGTCATCGGCAAAGACGGCCGCCGCGACTGCGACTGCGACTGCGACTGCGACTGCGACTGCGACTACGCCGGCCGCCGCCATGCCGGCGCCTGTCGCCGCTTCGGCCGCGGCCTCGTCGCTCTCACTGACGCCGTTGATGCCGTCGGGCGCGCGCAGTGTGCAGATCTCGAACGCCAATCAGCGCGAGCTGCATGGCGCGAGCAACACCACCAGCTCCGACGCGGCCGCGGCGGCTGAGACGCCTACGCCCATGCCGATGCATGCGCCGCCGCCGCTGCCGTCGCCCGCGCCGTGGCGCCAGCACAAGGAGCCCAAGTTCAAGGTCGACCCCAACCTCTACAAACCGCCGTCGCCGTTCCGGCTGCGCAAGTGGCTCGAGAGCCGCAACGGCTCGCTCTATGATCTGCTGATGCGCGATATGGGCGGCACAGCGATGTGGATGTTCGTCGGGATCATGGGCGCGGTGCTGGTCACGACGGTGATTGTCTCCATCGTGCGCGGCATCATGGCGCTCGTCAGCGGCAGCGGCTCGCGCGTCGCGTGGTCCATGCTCAGCAAAGAGTTCCTCGCCCTGCGGCCCCGCTTCGAGCTCGCCATCTCAGTCTATATTCTTGCGTTCATTGTGCTCTGGAGCGCCAGTCAGTACTGGCGTTCCCACAACCATGCACCATCCGCCCATCCGCCAACCCAGTATAAAAAAGAGGGCATCTAGTGCCGCTGAATCTATCTTTGTTGAGCGAGCATGCTCGTGTATATAGGCCGTTCCTTACCTCGCGCTGCACACCATGCCCTCCGTGGTGGCCCCCAGGGGTCCCCCTCCGAGGCAGTAGGGCATTTGGGTTCCGTGTCGGATGAGCTTGCCGATCTCGGGCCGCAGCGGGTCTTGTCTGTTGCGGCACAGCACTATCGGTCTGGCGGGTATGGCCAGGCAGCGTCGGATGTTCAACGCGGCATTGAGATCGTGGTTCGCAAACTTGCCGTGGGTAGCTTCATACCACGGCAGGCCTCGAACCATGCTCCCTTGACGCCGGCGTTGACCGGGTTTCAAAACCACATGCGTCGAGGCATACACCCTGGTCTCGCAGACCGGGGTTGGCCGGCGTCGGCGCGGCCGGGGAAGCGCCCGCCCGGGACGCGCAAAACGTTGGCACGACCGTCCCGGATTTGTCTTGGTCAGGGCCTGATTCGACTCGGCATGCACCTGGGTCGTCCGGAACTCGTCGACCAGGATGGTGCGGACCCGCTGGGCGCAAGCCTTGGAAGCCCGAGCCGTTGGAACGGCGATCTCGCCCTTGCTGCTGCGGCAAACTGGGAGGCGCCAGAAGCAATCACCACGTCAGTGGCCACGGGCTCCATCTCCGTGGCCCCGTCAACGATGCGGCTGGGAAATTATGGCAAACACGCGCTGCTTGGCTCCGTACAGCTGCAGGCGCTGGCGTGTCCAGCGCGGCTGCAGGTAGTCGGTCCACAGCGGTTCGTACGCGGCAAGCCACACCTCCAGGAATCGGTGGTGCGCGGCGAGTGCTGTGCCTCTGGAGCTCACCTGACCGGCTGACTCTGACAGCCGCTGCACCCCCTTTTTCAAATCGCGCTGCCACGTCTCTGACTGCTTTTGGGAGGCTTTGTTACCGACTTCCACATAGGACCGCTCCCGGGTCAGCTTCCAGCCAACGATGTGGCCGTCGGACCGCTCCATGGCCATAAAGAAGATGTTGGGTTTATTATGCATGCAGATATTGCACATATACTTATTATGCATGCACATATCCACAAGATGCGAAAGAGAGGATGCCGCAAAAGTCATTACGGCAATAGGACATGGGTGATATCCATTATGCCAGGAGAACGCGGCGGAGCTTGTTGATGCCCCAACGATGAGCCAGACGAGCCAGCTCCGGCAGTCGCAGTGGAAGGC
>ML014362.1:0-22001 GCA_003615045.1 Caulochytrium protostelioides | reverse complement strand
GCCGCCGCCGCCGCCGCCGCCGCCGCCGCCGCCGCCGCGCCGCCGCCCCTTGCCGCGCCGTCGGCGCCGGCCTCCGGCGCGGCGCCGCCGGGCTTGCCCCTGCCCGCCGCGTCTGCCCATAAGCTCGGCACCCGTGCTGCCGCCGCGACGAGCGCGACCGCCTCGGCCACGACCCCCGCCATGACGCCGGCGCCGTCGGCCTCGCGTAGGGCGACCTTCCGCACCGCTTACCCGTCGCCCCACAGTCCGCCGCTCGCCCTGCAGCCCTCGAAGCCTGCGTCGTCCGTCATCTCGCCGCCGCGGCTGCGCAGCCATACGATCTCGGCGCCGGGCATGCCCGTCTGCCGGGCCGACTTCACCGCGTCCCATCCGTCCGTCGCCGCCGCCCAGGCCGCCCATGACGACCGCGCTCACCACAGCCACGCCACGTCCCCGCTGCTGGCGCTCGATGCCGAGCACGGCCTCGACCCGCTGGCGCTGCTCGGCATCCCGGCCCACGCCGCGGCGACCGCGTCCTCTCACGCAACGGCGTCGGCGGCCGCCCCCGCGCCGTCGGCACCCGGGCCCGTGGGCGCCAGCACGAGCGCGGCGCTCCACCCCGTGACGCCGCGGCCGCTGCGTCCCATGAGCCTGCAGCCCTTCATGGGCGGCGTCTGGGACACGCCGGTCGGCGGGAGCCCGCCGCATGCGCACCACGCCGCGATGGGGCTCTCGGCGGCGGCAACGGCCGCGACGGCACTCGGAGCTGCCGCGGCGCCCGTCGCCGCCGGCTGGGGCTTCGGCTCGCCGCCCGTCCGCGCCTCCGCGGGCGCGTCCCCGGCCCCGGCCGATCGCTTCTATTCGCCCTTCCAGGCGGGGCTCGAGCTGACGCACGGTCTCTTCGACGGCCTCAAGGGGCTCGGCGACGGCATGGGGCTTCCGGGGCCGGGCCTCAGCCAGCCGTCGCTGCGCGCCTCCCAGCTGCCGGACCCCCTGCTGTACGCGCCGTCGGTGGCGCCGCTGGCGGCCGCCACGACGCTGCCGTTTTGGACGCCGTCGCGGTATGACTCGCTGCAGCCGCCGGCGGCGCTGGCGCCAGCGGCGCCCGTGGGCGCCGTGCATGCGGCGACGTCCTTGGCCATCGAGCCTAGCTACGGCTATCTGATGGACCATGCAGCGGTGTCGGCGGCCGCGGCGCCGGCGTCTTCGGCGGCTGCGCCGTCGTCGTCGGGCCTGCCGAGCAGCACGATCAGCCCGTGGGCCGTCACGGATGCCTATGGCGGCATGGCGCTCGGCAGCGCGCTCTCGAACCCGTGGGCGTCGGACACGGCGACGGCGCCGATGCTGCCGTCCGTGACGCACGCCTATGCCCATCCCACGTCGACGAGCAGCGCCGGCTTGAATGGCCCCTCGCGGTCGATGGCTCACGCCCGTCGCCACCCCGGCACCAGCGACGGCTCCAAAAACGGTACCAACCACGGCGCCAGCATCCACGTCAATGGTCAGAGCCAGAGCCAGAGCCACGGCCAGAGCCATGGTCACGGGTATGATCGCCACAGCTCTAGCTCCAGCTCCAGCCACGGGCACAGCGCGGCGCTCGACCTGGCCGCGCCGCGCGGCACGCCCAAAAGCATGGCCGACGCCTCGCGCCGCTCGGCGCCGCACGCGCATCCGCACGCGGCCGCGAAGCCCGCGGCCAAGGGCATGAACGGCATGCATCGGAGTCGCGCCCACTCCTCGGCGGCCGCCCAGCTGCTGCACCTCCCATTGCACCCGTCCCAGCGGCCCGCGCGACCCGCGCGCCCGCCGGCGGCCACGCCCTTCGGCCTGGCGCCGGCGTTCTCGCCGCCGCCGTCGGCGTCATCGCCGTCGGCGTCGGCGATCGTGCATGCGATGCCGGGCCCGGCGTCAGCGACGCCCGGCGGCCACGCTAGCGGGCGTCGGGGCGCCCCCCGCGGGGCGCGTCACGGCTCGCCCGCGCGGCTCCCGCCGGCATCGGCGTCGCCGTCGCGCGAGGCTGAGCAAGTCGCGGCCGCGTAACAACGCCCGTCCCGGCATGGCCACATCTCCGACGCGTGGCGAGGGTCTCCCGCGGCGATGCCGCGCCCATGTCATGGGCGGTGGCGTCGCGGCGTTGCGTCCGCGGCCGCGCGGTGTTTAGTTTTTTTTTTCTTTCACTTCTAGCGATACCGGAATATACGCGATTCCTGAGAAGGGATCGGTCCCGCGTGGCGCCGCAGTCGGCAGCGGCCCTCCGCATCGCGGCCGTTGTCGGGGCGGTGCGAGGATCGCCACGGCCTCTTGCTCAGCCCGCCGCCGGCGCCGCGCCGCGGACCCCCTACAGCGAGGCGTCATCGACCCCCGGCGGGACGCCGCGCCGCCCGCGGGGTTGGACGCCCCGGAGTCTCCGGCACGTGCTGCGCTGCACGTGCCGGTCGGGTCCTGCGCGCCTGTCGATCATGCGTGGGATCATGCGTGGTGAGTCGTCGCGGCGACGCGTTGCGGCGGTACGACGCGTTGCGGCGGTACGACGCGGTCGAGCGACGCGGCCCATCGGTGTCGGAGTTGGCGGCCACCCCCGGGCCGCCTTCTTGGTGCCGTAAAACGACGCCGCTCCTCCACTCCGCTCGGGTCGGCTCCGAGGCCGCTGCGCGCGGGCGCGATCGCATCTGACCTCTCCGCGGAGTCCGCATTCATCACGTCTCGGCATCCCCTCAGCGCCGCTCGATACGCGGCTCCACGAGCCCCGCCGCACGAGTGTGAGTCTCCCCCCTTTCCCGGGCGACGGAACGTCGCGATGGCGAGCAAAGAAGCGGCCCTGTTCGTCGTCGACGTCGGCCCGTCGATGCGGGCGCTGCATCCGATGAGCCCGCACCCGACGACGCCGTATGCGCAGGCCCACGCCATTATCGCGGAGCTCTGCCACACGCGCATCATGGCGGCCCGGTTCCGCACCGAGTTCGTCGGGCTGCTGCGCGTCGGCACCGCGCAGGCCGACAACGCCGCCGACGCCGACGGCATCGCGTGGCTCCACCACTTCGCGCCGCCCACCATCCAGCTGATGCGGTATCTGGACACGGCGTCGCGGCGGCCGCCCGACCACGAGGACGACGAGGACGCCGCGCTCGGCGATCCCGCGTCCGACCCCGACGGCGCGAGGGAGCCGACGGCGACGGCGACGACGACGGCGACGGCGCGGCAGCCGCCGCGGTCGGCGTTCGCGTCCCACGGCGCCGATCTGGTGGACGCGCTCCAGCTCGGCATCGACGCCATCAACACATTCACGGGCACGCTCAAGTTCACGCGGCGGCTCTATGTGCTGACGGACGGGGGCAGCGCGACCGACGTCGCGGAGCTCGAACTGGTCCGCAAAGCCGCGCTGCAGCACCGAATCCGCATCGACGTGATCGGGTTCGGCGTCGACGAGATGGCGGTCCGTGCGACGCCGTCGAGCCCGATGCACCAGCTGCTGACGCTCGCCGAAGACGCGCACGGCCAGTTCTTCACCGACGACGAGGCGCTCGCGTCGGCGTTCGCCATGCGCGGGAAGGACACGATGAGCCGCACCGTCCTGCGCGCGCCGCTGCGGCTCGGGGGGCCGATCGCGCCCGAGAACCAGCATCTCTTCTACGAGGACCCCATGGCGGCCTCCGCGGCGGCCCCCGCGGCGGCAGCGCCCCCGGCCCCGGTCGGCCTCGCGATCCCGGTGTGGGTGTACAAGAAGATCCAGTCGGCGGCGGCGCCGTCGGCGTCGGTGCGGTCGCTGCTGGCGGACGACGTCGCGCCCGCGGACCGGACACCCGAGTGGGGCCACGTCGAGACGGTGCGGACCGAGCGGCACGTGTGGGTCGACGAGGCGGCGCGGGCCGCCCAGCTGGAGCGGGAGGCCGAGGCGGCCGGCGCGCCGCTCCCGCCGCTCGCGGACCGCGTGGTGCCCGCCGTCCGGTACGGCCGCCAGGTGCTGCTGATGCACCCTGAGCAGAGCGCCGCGCTGACGTGGAGCGCCCCTGCGAGTCTGCACGTGCTCGGCTTCGTGCTCAAGGCATCGCTCGCGGTGGAGCAGTTCGTCTCGGCGCCGCTCGTGTTCGTGCCGGAGCCCGACAACCCCTATGCGGCGCGGCTCTTTGAGGCGTTTGTCCGCGCGCTCGACCAGCCGACCGGGCCTGTGCCGGCAGGCGATGGCGACGATGCCGACGACGATGCCGTGGCCGGCGCCTGCGACAGCGCCTCGATGAAGCCGGACGCGGCGGCGTCCACTCCCACCGCATGGGCCGCGCTGGTCCGCATAATCAAACGGGCGGACGGCTCACCCGGCGTCTACGCGGTGTGGTCGCATCTGACCGATGACACGTGCGCCATGATGGGATGCCAGCTCCCGTTTGCCGAAGACATGCGGCCGCTGCCCGAAACGCCGTCCCTGCAGTGGATGGTCGAAGGGCGCCCGCCGCCCTCGCCCAGCGGCGTCGACGGCGACGGTGAGGCCGACCCGCATCCGACGGCCGCTCCGTGCGACACGCGCCGCGTGAGCGTGGCGGAAGCCCACGACGCGATCGACGCGTACCTCGACGCCATGCACGTCGACCACACGCGCGACGCCGACGGATTCTCGAAGTGGGACTGGCGCCGGCTCTACAACCCCGTCCATCAGCGGCTCTGGCAGATGATCCGTCACCGCGCGCTCCATCCCGACGCGCCGTTCCCGGACCTCGCGCCAGACGTCGCGGAGCTGTATACCGTCGACTCTGCTAATTGCGAGCGTCTCGCCGTCGTCGAGTCGGCGCTGCACGCCGCCTTCGCGCTGACGCCGGTCGATGGGGATGCCGATGCCGATTCCCAGGCCGGCTCGGATGCGGGTGCCGATGCCGACGTGGATACAAAGGACCGTGCCGCTGCCGCTGGCAGCTCGCGGCCGCCGCCGCCCTTGGTCCGGTGGACGCCCGAAGACTCGGGCCCGATGACGCCGCGGTCCGCCAAACGTCCGCGGCACGACGGCGCCGCCGCTGACGCCGACACCGACGCGGAGGCTGTCCACGACGATGACGGGCCTGCCACGGCGCCGTCGGCTTCGCGCTCGGTGGCCGCGCCGTCGGCGCCACACGACGCCGCCGCGCCCGCGCCGATCGTGGTCTCGGACGACGACGACGAGATTGCGAGCGTGGCGGCGGCGTTCGAGGCGTCCCGGGGTCCGCCTGCCACCGCACAGCAGCTGCTGGCGCAGTACTATCGCGCAGCGGGCCGGTCGCCGCCGGTGCCGGCCGCGATGGCCGCCGCGGCGTCCTTTGCGACGGCGCAGGGCTCGGACCGCTCGACCACGGCGCCAACGCAGGCGGACACGGATGCAGCAGCGGCAATGGGTGCGGCCGTAGACGTGGATGCCGACGTCGACGAGGAGGCCTTGGCCGCGCTCGGGTTTCTGCCCGCGTAGCGCTTGTGGCCGCGGCGTATCGATCGGCCGTCGGGTGGCGCAGCCCGAGGGCGAGGGCGCGCCCCTGGTGTGGCTTTGCAGCGAGACGTTTCACTGGCGGGAGCTGGGGCGGCCGCGGGTCCGTGGGTGTGCCGGGTGGACCCCCGCAGCGATGGCGATGGCGATGGCGACGGCGACGGCGACGGCGACGGCGACGGCAGTGGAAGGACGACGCGCGGCCCACGGCGCGCCCGCGATCTGTCGGTTGGTCGATCTATCTGCGACCCTGTTTCGGTGGCCCTGTTTCGGTTGATCCACGGGCATACTGCACGCCAGACGCGCTGCACGAGCGTTGCGCGCCGGTCTCCGCGTGGTCGTCGCCGCGGCCTGCAGCCACGAGCTGACGACGGCGCCGTCTCGCCGCCGCTGCTGCCTTCCCACGGCTGGTCCCCATCGCGTGATCCTCTCGACCCGACGGTGCCGCTCTCGCGCGTTTCGACCGACGGCCGCCATGGACGACCTCTTCTCTAAATTGGCCATCTCCGGCGCCTCGGTCATCGGCAAGGCCGCGTTCGGGTATGCGACGCGCCTCGCGGTGCAGCGGATCTCCGACTACGTCGACAGCCCGGAGCTCAAGACCCTGCTCGCCAAGAAGCCTGCCACCGCCGCCGCCGCCGGATCGGCCGTGAAGCGGTCTAAGTCCCCCCATGGCGTGGCCGCTCACGCCGCGGCCGACGCCGACGCCGACGCGGCTGAGGGCCCTGTGGACGCCGCGGCCGCGGCCGACGCCGCGACGCTGGCGCGGCTGCAGGCGCGGCTCGCCATGAAGCTCGCGATCGTGACGCCGGCGATTGATCTGTGCGACTCGATTGCGGCGCACGGCGGCCACCCGGCGATCGCGGCGGTGCTCGCGGAGGCCGACGGCGTGCGGCGCGACCTCGACCGCCTCGGGCACGACTCGAGCGACGCGTACGTCGACGCCATGGCCGCGGCTGCCGTCCCGTCGGCGCCCCGGCACCTCAACGCCGAGATGCAGGCCGTGCTCGACCGTCTCGAGGCGCTCGTGCCGTACCTGCAGCTCGCGCTGCAGGCGTCGGACGCCCACGTGACGGACCGGCTGCCGGCGGGCATCGCGCCGTCGCGGCTGCTGCGCGCGTCGGCGTTCCTCGTGGACGCGGCCCGCGCGTTCGACCGCGTGCCCGCGGCGCGCGGACCCTTCCGCGTGCCGCTCGCCGGCGTCGTCGGCCGCGACGCGCTGCTCGCCGTGCCCGTCGGCCCCCGCTTCCCCGTCAAGCTTTACGCGCTCTTTCACGGCTCCCGCCGCCGCCACGGGCCCGACTGGACCTGGCAGGAGAAGTTCCCGCGCGCGATCGCGCAGGTCGTCCGGCTCTCACAGCCGCCGCCGGCCCTCGGCCCAGCCGATGCCGACGACGACGCGGCCGCCGCCGTCAAGCGGACGCCTCCGAAAGAGTATGATTACGCGCTGTGGATCCTGCAAGACCTGGACGACGGGTTTGTTCACGACACCGACGACGGCAACGACACCGACGTCGCGGCCGACGGGTCGACCGCGGGCGCCGTGCTCGCGCCGCGCTACCGTCGCCACATTTCGCTCGCCGACGTGGCGCGTCTCTTCTATACCTCCAGCGGGCAGCTCCTCCGGATTCCCGACAGCACGCGGCCCGTGCTGGTGATCAAGACGCAGGCACCGCCATCGACGTCGACGGCAAGCGCGCCCACGACGCCCGCCACCGCGTCGGCCGCGGCGGCCGTCGACTGGCTCGCGTTGGAGCTGCTGGCGCCGGACGATGCAGTGCCGGTCGTCGTCACGGACGACGACGCGTCCGAGGATTCCTTCGACAGCGCCGCTTCCGATCATGACGACGATGGTGCTGGCGACGGCGGCGACGAGAAGGGCCGCCCACCCCGTTCGGCGGCTCCGACGGCAGCGAAGCCGACGGCGTCCCCGCCGCCGGCCTCCGAGGCGGCAGTTGCAGCGGCGGCGTCGAAGCTGGACGACTTGACACCGGCGACCTGGCGCGCGATGGTCGGCGACGCGGGCGACGCGTCCGTGTACGACAGCGTGACGGACCCGTCGAGCGAGGCGCGGGCGCAGGGCGCCGACTGGACCACGCCCGCGGCCGTCAGCGCCGCCACCCGCCGCCGCCTCCCGCTCAGCGCCCTCGCCCTGCTCGAGTATGTGCTGCGCCTCGCCAGCATCGAGCAGCGCGAGCAGCGCGCCCACCTCAGTCTGTCGGATGCGAGCCTCAATCTGCATCTGATCAACGATGCCGCTGGCCATGGCGACGCGTCGGCCGCCGCGGCGTCGGCGACGGCGGCGTCGGCGACGGCGGCATCCGCAGTGCTTCGCCCGCGCCGCAACCCTCAGAGTCCATCCGAGCAGGCCAGCCCGTCCGTACGGTGACGGCCGTGCCGCAGGCCTTCACTGGCTCGCTGATGCGTTGTTTATAGAGTGTAACGCGGTCGTCCATAGATTGACCCAACGCGCACACTAATCTTCGGTGGTGCCTCCCAGGGGTCCCCTTGAAGCAGACGCGCATTCGGTTCAGTATCGGATGACTTTGCCGACCACGGACCGCAGCCTGGTCTGCTCCGCGTTGCGGCACAGCGCTATCGGCCTTTCGGGTAAGGCCAGGCAGCGTCGGATGTTCAACACGACATTGAGGTCGCAGTATACAAACTTGCTGTGGGTGGCTTCATTGACGTGGGTGGCTTCATACCACAGCAGCTTTCGGATCACGGTTCCCTTGCGGGCCGGGTCGACTGGCGTTGGCGCGGCCGGGGAGGCGCCCGCCTGGGACGCGCGAAATGTTGGCACGACCGTCCCGGATTTTTGTCTTTGTTAGGACCTGATTCGACTCGGCATGCACCTGGGTCGTCCGGAACTCGTCGACTACAACGGTGCGGAACCGCTGGGCGCACGCCTGGTACGCGCGAGCGGTTGGAAACGACATCTCGCCCTTGCCGCCGGGGGCAAACTTGGAGGCCCCATAGGCAACCATCAATCAGCGACGACGGGTGCCATCTCCGTGGCCGCCTCCTTGGCGACGCGGTTCATGAACTTGGCAAACACGCGCTGCTTGGCGCTATACAACCGCATGCGCTGGCGTGCCCAGCTTCAGGAACTCGACCTATAGCGGCTCATACGTGGCGAGCCACACCTCCAGGATTCGGCGGTGCGCGGGGGGCACTGTGCCTTTGATGCTGACCTCCGGCCGCTGCTGCAGCGGCTCCTTGAGACAGCGCTGCCAGGTCTCTGACTGCTTATGGGCAAATTCCATGCCGGCTTTCGCATAGTACTGCTATCGGCTCAGGTTCCAACTGACGAGGGGGATAACATGTCTATCGTGATATGGTCAAGCCTTTACAAAACCTTTCGCACCGGCTACAAAGTCCCTTTGGTTGCTTTATTGAAACCACGTCGTTAAGACACATATGTGGGTAGGGAGATCGAGGGTCCGGCCTCAGAGGGATAGTAATTCCTGTTCGGCTGCAGATTATCGTGCAAATAAGACGGAGCTAGGGAGCTCTCCGACTCAAAGCCATGATTTGAGAGATCATAGGCGCGCCTCGTAGGTATCATTACGTATCATAGGCGTCCACAGGATATTTCGGTTCATCGTCAAAATAAAAAGCCGGGAAAGTCCCCGGCTCAACGCTATGATCCGAGAGCTCATCAACAGGACGTCCACCCAGAATGAGATCGTCATGCAACCCGTAATTGACTATCGATGGTGGCGAGGAAAACGGGCCCTGTGCCAGATGGCTTCGCTGAGATTCCGGAGTAATCAGGGAGTACTCGTAATTGGGGGTCTCTCCGGGGGCTCCCTCTCCAGGGAAAGTCAGCTCGTCTTGGTTTATAATACACATCTTACGATGCTCTTTGACGTCAAATCATACCCATCCGTGTCGATGCCCTTCATACGAGCCTCGTGCTTGCCAACGACGAGTGTCAGTGGCCGACATCGCCGAGAGAGCACGGTCCCGTAGGATGGCGGTGGTGGGAGGATGGCGGTGGTGGCATCATCAGCCCGGGCAGGCTCCCCTGGCTGTGATGACGGCAAGCGCCGGGCATGGAAGACGCCAGCGGAGACCGCCGCTAACGCCACCGGTAACGGCGCTTGCTTTTGCTCTCGCGCGTTCATACCTCGTCGTGCTGCGGACGCACGCGTGGTGAATGCGCATGGCGCGACCCCGAAGCAGAAGCCGAACTGGCGCTCCGGCGGCCACGCGACTCGATCGGCACCGGCACCGGCACCGGCACCGGAAGCCGCGGCTGGCGGCGGCCGGCGCGTGGTGGGGCCCTCCTTCGCCCGCCTCGCGCCGCCGTAGCGGGCAGCCGCCGCAACCCGCGTGCGTCGACGGCGAAGGGCCGGCGGCGCCGGCGGCGACGGCGGCGACGGCGACGGCGGCGACGGCGGCGGCGGCGGCCTTCGTCTCGCACCGCGGGTCGTCGTGCTTCCCACCACGCGGCGACCGTCACGGACGTCAAGTGTCCACGGTGGCGACGGCGGCGGGCGACGGCGGCAGGCGGCGGCGGGTCGTGGCGCTGCCGGCGCGGGAGGCGCCCGTCGCGCCGTCTGCTGCGAAGGCGCCACTAGGCCAAGGATCGCCGCTCCGAGACGGCGTGACTCGACGGTGCCTGCCGCGCCTGCCTCGAGCCGGCCCTGCGCATGCCCTGCGCGTGTGCCACGTGCCCTTCCGTCGCTTCCGCGTTCCGGGCGGCCTCCGTCGCGATCCGCGGCCTCCTCCCCCCGCCGCCACCGCCGCTGGGCGCTGTCGACGAGCCGGACCGCCGGTGCACGATCGGCCGTCGCTGTCGCTGTTGTCGCTGCTGCTGTCGGTATCGCTGAAAGGCTGCCGCCGCGGACGCGGGTACCGCCGCCGCCGCCGCCGCCGCCGCCGCCGCCGCCGCCGCCGCCGCCGCCGTGGGCACGCTCAGGCCGCGATTGCCAGCGCACGTGTTCGCCCGCATAGCGCGCCGTCCCAGCGCATGCCGTCCACGCCTCGCGGACGTCTGCTGCTGACGCGGACGCCGTCCTCCCGCCGCGCCGCGCTGCGGGTGCTTTGCGCGACTCGCTTTCCCCGCTGACGCCTCGATTCTCCCTTCCGGCCGCCGCTCATTGGCTGCGCTATCTCCTCGGCCGCCGCCGCGATGGCGTCCCCACCGGGCGATGCCGGTCCCCCGCGCCCGTCGCTTATACCGCTTGCCTCGGCCGCCACGGCTTCAACATCCGCATCTGCATCTGCATCTGCAGCGACGTCGCCGCGGATCGATCGGCCACCGTCCCGGCATCACTATAGCGCGTCGGCAGCGACCACCCCCGCGGTCCTCGGCGGCGACGGCGGCCGCAGCGGCGGCAGCCCGGGCGTCCTCTCGCCGATCGGCGCGGGACCACGGCCCGCCATGGCGCCGCTCGCGGCCCCGGCGGCCGCCTACGCCCGCGCCGCCACCCCCGTCTCGCCGTACCGCGCCGGCGACGTCGCCGTGACGCCGCCCGCCCATCTCGGCACCCCCACGGGCTCCGTCACCTCCTCGATGGGCGGCAATCTGTCCGAGATCGCGGCCTCACCGCGCTCGTCGACCTCGTCGTCGGCAGCCCTCGGCGGCGGCATCGGCATCGGCGCGCCGACCGGCAGCGCAGCGGCAGCCGTCACGCTGTCGTCCCTGGGCCTCGGCCTGAATCCGCAGAGCGCGGGCGCTGGCGCCGCCAGCGGTTCAACGTCGCCGGTGCCGCCGGGAAGCGCGGCATCGCCGCGCGGCAGCAGCGTGGCCGTGCCGTCGGCGCCGGCCTCGGGCCGCTCCTCGGCGGGCGGCGGCGGCGGCGGCGTCGCCGGCAGCAGCAGCAGCGGCAGCCGGTTCCAGCCCGTGTCGAAATCCGCCAAGATGGCCTCGATCCAGTCGGTGTTCAGCGACTCGCACAAGATGGCGTACGTGGGGCTCTGCTACCTGAGCGTGATGCACCACCGCAAGACGCGGCTGGCGCAGGCGAAGCACGCCGCCGCCAGCTACGACCGCTGGGCGCAGCCATTCCTGGAGAAGCTGTTTGTCTTTCTCGACGTGCCCGAGGCCGAGCAGCGCATGATCCGCAACATGGCCGAGCACGGCCTCGAGCCCGCCGACCTCTCCGCCACCGTGATCCGCGACGTGCGCCGCGAGGCCGAGCGCTTCCAGCAGGCGCAAGCGCGCAAGCAGGCCGCCGTCCAGTATGCGCTCGACCACCGGCTGCCCGTGCCGGAGGATGACGATGACGCCGACGCCGATACCGACGCTGACGCCGATGCTGCTGCTGCGGTCGCCGATGCCGCACCCGCCGGCGTCAGTGATGGCCCCGACACCGGCCGCGACGGCGTCCAACCCGATGGCGGCGTCCTCGCAGACGGCAATGGGCCGTCCGATATCCGCTATACCATCCTGTCGCACCTGTACATCCTGTCGATCTGCGACGGGCACTACGACGCGCGGTCGCGCGCGATGCTGCGGTTTGTCGCCGACGAACTGCAGGTGCCGTGGGAGGACGTGCTGCAGCTGGAGAACACGATCGCGCAGCAGCTGCGGCTCTCCGATGGGACCGACGCGCACATCGCCGAGCCGAATGCCGAGACCGTCACCAAGCGCAACCAGCGCGACGGCAAGAACCGCTGGCTGTTCATGGGCCTCGCGACCGTCGCCGGCGGCGCCATGATCGGTCTAACCGCGGGCCTGGCGGCGCCTTTCATCGGCGCCGGCATCGGCGCCGCCCTCACGACCCTCGGCGTCTCGGCAGGGACCGGCGTCGGCGCCTTCATGGGTAGCGCCGGCGGCCTCGCCCTCATCACGACCGGCGGCGTCATCACGGGCGGCAGCATGAGCGGCCTCAAGATGGCGAAGCGCACCAAGGGCATCGGCGAGTTCACGTTCCTGGCGCTGCACGACGCGCTCCGGCTCATGGCCAAGCATAAGCGCGAGCGCGCCGAGATGCGGCGCAAGCGCCGTCGCCGCGACGCGCGCAACGCCATCAAGGAGCGCATCGAGCAGTCCGAGGCCCAGAAGCTCGGCGTCGAGTACGTCCCGGCGTCCCCGCCGCGGCCCCCGCCGAGCGCCGACCCCGCGCTTCCGCCGCCCAAAACCTTGCTCGACTTTGTGGCCGCCGACGCTGCAGCGCTCACCGATGCGGCCGACCCGGACGCCAGCACCCGCGCCATGCGCGAGGCCTACCGCCAGCTCACGGCCGAGCAGCAGGCCGAGCAGCAGGCCGAGCACGACCGCGCGGCCCAGCTCGCCGCCGACCATGCCGCGCGCCGCCGCTTAGTCTTGGAGCGCAAGCAGATGATCCAGAGCCGCATCGACAGCGTCGTAGCCCACGGCGCGTACGAGTCTGGCGCCGCCGGCGATGGGGCCGTCCCTCCAGCGCTGGGGCCGGGTCTGCCGCCGGCGTCAGCGCCCGCCGCATCGCCCGCCGCATCGCCCGGCGCCTTCCATTTCGGAACGACCCATCCCGACGCCCTGCCGGACCGCCGCGCCACCGATCAGCCCGCGGCCGCCGTCGTCGACCCGGATGCCGCGCCGCGGCCTGCGCTGTCGCGGTCGGCCGTGTCGTCGCCGCGGCCGCCGTCGGGCCGCAGCATGGCGGGCCGGCCGACGCCGAGCTCGCTGGCCATTCCGCCGCGGCCCGGCATCCACCCAGCCGGCCTCAGCGGCGTCGGCCCGGTGCGCTCGTTCAGCACGCCGACGCAGTCCTCGCCGCGTGTCGCGCTGCCCCTTGCCATCTCGACCCCCCGGGTCGGTTCGATTCCCGCCATGACCACGAGCGCGCATCCCGTGCCGTCGGCCCCGGCGCCCCCGTCGGGGCCTACCGACGGCCGGACCACCGCCGCCGCCCTGAGAGCGCCGCCGCTGCCGCCTGACGCGCCGCCGCCGCCCAGCGTCCGCTCCTCGGTCCCGCTCGTCTCGGCCAGCGCATCCGCCTTCGAGGCCAGCACCCTCAGCTCGCCGACCTTCTCAGCGGACCTCAGCGAGAGCGCGTCGCCGCCGCCGTCGCAGCCCGCGTCCGCCCCCGCGTCCGCCCCCGCGTCCGCCCCCGCGTCGGCGGCCCGCCTTGCCCGCCCAGCGCCCGCGGGCGAGCGATCGCCAACCAGCAAGGACACGGACACCTGCGCGACCGTGCTGTTCGATGCGCCCGACCTGAGCGGTGGCGGCAGCAGCGGCGGCCATCGTGGTCTGGCCCGGCCCGCGGCCGCCGTCGCCGCGCCTATGACGATGCTGTCGCCCGAGATCACGGTGGACGCCATCGCGGCGGCGGATGCGGCCGGCGGCGCGCTCGGCGCGCCCCGGGACGCCTCCCGCCTCGAGGGCGCCGCGACGGCCGCGCCGGCACCCATGGGCATCCTGGACCCGGCGTCGCAGTACGCGCTTGAGCAGGAGCTGGACGACCTGGTGAGCACGGTGAACGGTGACGGCCTGGGCGTGGTGCCGACCGGCCCGGACGGGCAGCCGGTGCGGCCCGGCTACGGCGAGTCGCTGCTGTCGGACGAGGAAGAGGCGGACCGGTTTCTGAGCCCGGACGAGCGCGCAGCGCGGCGCGCGGCGCGCAAGGCGCAGCGCGACGAGGAGCAGCGGCTGACGCGGCAGACGCACGTGCTGATTACGATCGCTGGGTGGATCACGTATGGCGAGGACGATTTCACGCTGCCGTTCTCGCTGCTGCGGCGCGGGCTGTATGGCGACCAATACTCGCTCGTCTGGGAGAGCCAGGCCCTGCAGGACCTCGGCAGCGCGCTGCGGCTGCTGGTCTCGGAGATCGCCGGGTTTATTTTCCAGCAGGGCCTGCATGCGACGCTGCTGCCGGTGCTGATGGCGGGCCTGACGGGCCCGCTGTGGATGCTGAAGCTCACGTACCTGATGGACAACCCGTGGGGCATCGGCCTTTCGAAAGCCAAGAAGGCGGGCCGTCTGCTCGCCGACACGCTGATGCAGAACGTGCAGGGCAGCCGCCCGGTCACGCTGATCGGGTTCTCGCTCGGCGCGCGCGTCATCTTCAACTGCCTTGAGGAGCTCGCGGCGCACAACGCCTACGGCCTCGTCGAGAGCTGCTACATCTACGGATGCCCCGTGATGGCGGGCACCCAGGAGTGGCGCCGCGTCACGTCGGTCGTCGCGGGCCGCTTCGTCAACGGCTATCTGCAGAACGACTGGGTGCTCGGGGTGCTCTACCGCGCCTCCAACGCCGCATGGAACACCGTCGCCGGGCTGCGCCCGATCATGGACGTGCCCGGCGTGGAGAACCTGTGCCTGGATGGCATCATCAACGGCCACCTCGAGTACCGCGTCGGGATGCCCAAGATCCTCAAGGCCTCCGGCTTCGCCGTGACAGGCGACTCGTTCGAGGACGTCGACGACGAGATGCGCCGCGAAAAGGAGGCGCTGCAGGCCGAGCGCGAGCGCGAGAAGGCCGAGGCGCTTGCTGCCAAGGCCGCCAAGCAGAAGGCCAAGCAGGAGCTCGCCCTCCGCCACGCCGCCGAGACCGAGCGGCTCCGCATCATGCGCAACGCCGCCCTGCGCAACAGCCAAGCGGCCGCGGCCGCCCGCGGCGGCGGCAGCACGGCGGCCGGCAGCAGCACCAGCGGCTGGTTCCGTCGGCGGGTGCCCCCGCCGGCCACGCCCACCGTCGCCGCCCCCGACGCGCCTGCCGCCGCCGCCGCCGCGCGCTCGCCGATGATCATGTCCGCCCAGCCGTCGCTCGCGGGTCTCACCATCAACGGCCATACGCCGCCCGCCGGCACCATGGACGCCCTGCTCGACGCGTTCTGGCAGCCGCGGGAGCTCGAGAGCTCGATGCCGCCCCTCGTCATTGGCCTCGACGGCGAGGCCGATTCGTCGCCGCCTGCCGCCGCGCCGCTCTCGGCGCCCGCGCCGCTCTCGGCGCCCACGCCCCTCGGACACCCGGAGTTCGCGGCTCCAAGCGCCGTGCCTGAAGGGACCGCGCCAGAGACCGCGTTTGTCTCTGCCCTGGCGTCGGCAGCAGGTTCCGGGCGGGATGCGGCGCCGCCCGCGCTGCCGCCGCCCCTAGAGCCGACCCCTCCCGCGTGGACGCCGACGTGGCCGAAGCAGGATGCGCCGTTGCCGCCGATTCCGGGCACTGTCGACGCGGCGGCCCCGGCGACGACCGCGGCGGTCGATGCGTTGGCGGGCGATGTCCAGGCGCGGCTTCAGCTGTCGCCCGGCGCTGACGCCGCGTCGTAAGACCGATCGCCGCTCGCCGGCGGACGCCATCCAGGTGCTGGCGGTCCCGCTTCATCGCCCTCTTTCACCACCTCCGCCGCTTGCTTAAACTCCCAATCTCTATTTTTTTTCGCGTGCGCGTCAAGAATGCCCTCGCATTGGATCGAAGGCGTTCGCCCACAGGAACTGTGGCGGCTGCTTAGGGGGTCGAGGATCCTAGACGGGTACAGAGCGTCGATGGGCGGTGGGATCGATGGCGTGGCCTCCGGCGTGGTTGGCCACGGCGGCGGCGTCAACGGCGGCGGCGGTCTCGGCGGCGGCAAGGGTCAGCGCGGGCGGTCGGACAGCCCGCCCTCGACGAGGCGCGGCGAGGCTGGCCGCTCCAAGTCAGGCGAGGTCAGCGGCGTGTAGTCGTCGCGCGTGGCGGCCCGCGAAGCCCACGACGACGTTCGACGCCGCGCCGGCCGTCCACGCCGCGCAGGCCTCGGCCACGGCCACGGCAAGGCCTGTCCGAGGCGCCGCGCGCCGCGCTGCAGTGGTCGCGACCGCACCGCGAGTAGCGCCCACAGAAGCGCGTACCCGACCGCGACGGCCCATGCCTGCCCCCGACCAGCGGGGGAGGATAAGCTTCGTCGAAGCGCCCATGACATCGACGGCGGCAGCGAGGTCGGCGGCGTTGACCGCAGAGGCGGCGGCGGCGCCCACGGCGAGGCGTGGAGATAGCGCTGCCCCCACTTACCAAAGGTGACGATGAGAATGGCGGCGGTGATGCCGGCGAGGCCGACGAGGGCGAGCACGCGGTGGGCAGTGAGCACGGCACGACGGAGCTGGTGGCGCCGCCGGGCGCTGGTCCACGTCAGCGACGGGACCACGGTGCGGTATGCGAAGCCGGCGAGGCCAGCGACGACGGCTGCCACGATGGCCGCGAGACCGATCTGGCTGTGCCAGCTCGTGTAGTGAGGTTTGCCGCGCTGGGCGCGGCCGATCGCCAGGCCGACGGCACCGGCGACGGCGCCGATGAGGCCGACGAGCTGGAGCAGGCCGTGGTCGCGGTGGGCGCGCGGCACGGCGCGCGGCCGGACCCGCTGCACCATGGCGGTCGCCAGGAAGCCGCAGACGACGAAAAGACCCATGCCTAGCAGATGCGTCGCCATCCAGAACTGCCGCCAGTTGAAAGCAGGACGCGGCGGCTGGGCGCCCGCGCCCCCGCGGGCGCCACCGTCGTCGCGGGCGCCTAAGGCGATGATGTTGGCATAGCCGGGCAGCAGGATCCCGACGGCGCTGACGGCGGCGGTCAGCAGCACCGCAGCAAGAAACGCGGGCTGGCCGGTCCAGCCGGGGTCGAAGTAAGCGTCGAGGGCGACCCGCGGGCGATGTCGCGTGCGGGAGGGCGACCACGACGGCCACGAGGGGGCATCGGCCGGCCGCCCGCGGGAGGGGCTGCGATGGCGCGAGGAAGCGTCGGCGTCGCTCCAGCGGTCGTGGGCGCCCTGGGCGTGGGACAACGACCACCCGTCGGAGGAGACTCGCCCGCGGCCATCGGCATCGGCATCGGCGTCGGCGATGTCCACGTCGCCGCGACGACCGTGGCGACGACCTTCATTGCTCGTCTGCAGGGCCAGTGATGAGGCCGTTGACAGCGATGCCGACGACGACCGCGACGACGACCGAGACGACGACCGCGACGACGTGACGCGAGATCCTTCCATGGTCCCGATGGGGGAGTCACCGGTCGCTTCATCGACACGGTGCGGCGACCGCGAAGACCACGGCGAGCGTGGCGGTGCCCAAGCGGGACTTGCCGTAGCGGCGGCGGAGGTGCCCGGCAGCATCATGGCTGCTTGCGGCGCATCACCGCGGACGTTCCATGCCGGCAAGTAGCGGTCCGTGACCGCAGCCGCCGACAGCGGCGCCAGGGGAGTTGCGGAATGCCGACGCTCCGGCTCCGTCCACGTGGCATCAGGCGTCGGCAGCCGCGACGGCGAACGGGGAGGCACCGGCGAGCGCGGCGGCGGCGAGCGCAACGACCGTGTCGCCGCCGCGGCGTCAGCCAGGGGCCACAACGCGCTGTCGCGCGAGAGTGACCGCGCATGAGCAGCGAACCCGGCAAAAGGCGTCGGTGTCGGCTGCACGGCGCTGGGAAGATTGAGTTCGAAGGAGTCGCCATACGTCTCGTCGTCCTCGTCGTCCTCGTCGGTGGCGGCATCATCGTCACCATCGTCATGGTCCTCGGCATCCGCCACCGTAGGCGTCGCTGGTTGGCGGGACGGCGGCAACGACGTGGCGAGGCCCGCCGTGCTGGCCGCCGTGCTGGCTGCCGTTCCAGCGTCCTGCGGGACGCTCAGGCATTGCAGCGGCGGGAGCAGCGCGCCGTCGCGTTCGCCGCAATCACGTCCAGGACGCATTGTCGCCGCGTGCCGCGGGTCGCGGGGAGTCGCTTGCGGCGATCGGGGGGAAAGCCCGCCGAATCGCCGGCACGGGCCGTGGCGGGCCGTGCCGCCCACCGCCGGTAGGACGCGAGCCGATGGCGATCCAGGGCTGCCGACCGCTGGACGCGGCCGCCGAAATCCAGGGACGGCGGTCGGGTATGGCGGCGGCGGCGGCGGCGGCGGCAGCGTGAGGGGGAGAGGCAGCAGTCGCAGGGGCAGTCCGACCGCATGAAAGCTGCCGGCAGGAACCACCCGCACGACACTCGCGACAGGAGCGGCCGGCCGGCCGCCGACGCGAGCCTTGCGGCGGCCGCCGCGCGGCGACGCCGATCCCGGGAGCAGTGGTGTCCGTAGCCGCGGCCTGCCGGAGAGGGGGCTCGGCGGCCGCTAATCAGGGCGACCGCGCACCGTTCTCGCGGCCGCTGCCGCTGTGTCGCGGCTGCCGTCCCTCGGAGAGCTCCCGCCGGCGCCGCGCCTCGTGCGCCTCTCGGCCATGCCATGCCATGCCATGCGGCGCCCGGTCTGCGCCACCCGGCGGGGCCACGGCGGGGTATCGCGATGGCCGACGAGGCGGTTCCAGGGGACCGAGCGGCCGAGGGGCCCACCTGAAGCCATCGATGCCGACGAGGAGCGTTCCCGCGCGGCGAGCAAGAGGTCGGAGTCCAGACAGCGGTCCCGTGGCTGTGTGCTGCAGAACTTCAGAATTCCTGCAGGATTTCTGCCCCTTCCTTCTGCATCCGGCCTGCACTCTGTTGCTCCCTGGATCCAGCCTGTGCGTGCTCGCGCAATTTTGCCTTTTCGTTTCGAAATCAGGGGTGACTGCGCGTCGGCCCCCGCGCGCAAACTCGCGCCATGCGAGTGGACCCTGTGCACATCTTGCGACATCATGGCACATCCATGAGCATGCACATGCATGGCACATCAGGGGGCAAAGTTTGCATTATTCCGCATGCGGTGCATTGGCGGCAGATGCTTCGTGACGCGTGGTGATCGTTGCTATGTCGGAGTGGCGGTGCCCGAGTAGCCTTGTCGGGGTGGCCGTGCCGGCAACCCTGTTGCTGCGGCTATATATACGAGGTACCGTCGACTCGTGTTGGGCCTTGTCTTTCATGGGCGATTCATGGGCCGCGCGTCGTCTTAATCTCTAGGTTTGGTGCACTTGCGGCTCATTGCCACGCTTTGCACCACTGAATTCCCGCGCCCTTGACCCTTCCGCTCGACTTGTTGCCGAATCCACTCGATGCTTATTCTCACCGCCGGCCGTTTCGGCCAAGGACTGCTCTTGCTCTTTGCCGTCATCTCGCCGGTTTGGACGGGTACTCTTTCCACCAGACCTGAAAGTAAAGATCACGATAGTCTCTCCCATATCGATGCAAAATTAAATGCGGCCATTGAGCAAAGACGGCCACCAGAGGAGCGGTTCAAGAGTTGGTATAACCGGCTTTCGGCTGCCGACCCGCGGTCGTTAAAGAATCCCCCCTGGGGCAATGCAGACCCATTACTGCCGATTGACCTTCTCGGTATCAAAGCCTTCGAATGGGAGCTTGACCCCCTAGATGAAGTCAACCCGAAACTCCGTTTTTCGTCGGACTTTGTCCTATTCTCTTTATTCCTTGTCGGCCCTCGCGAACTCGGATTCTACAGCTCGAAGCTTTTTCCAAAGAGCGATCAAACCTGGAAAACGGGTTACGAAATTGTATCCCACGTGCTCAACCAGAAGCAACTGGGCCGATGTTATGACCTCAATCGCTATGTACTGTGGTCTGAAACCTTGACCACAGAGACCGTATGGCTTCACGAGAACTACCCGGTCGGAGCCGATAAAATTCATCTGATCGCCAATTTCGCAAGTCTGCTCCGCGATTATGGGTCCGCCAAAATCGAAAATCCGTGGTACGCTGAAGGCGTACGTTCCTCAATGGACATTCCATGGTCCTTGTCCGAAGCTGTTAATGCCGCTAAGCTCAGTCTCGAAAAGATGCTCAAGTCTGGTCAAATCCTGACGACGGTCACAGACGTGGCCAGTAAGTGGGTCGAGACAAACATCCCACGAGATCAGCCTAAGTCAGGGGCTCAAGCCTCTGCGGGGTTCCCAGAAGATATCGTCCAATGGCTAAACTTGATAGATTCTAAGCATGTGGAGGCCAAGCCGCAAACACCCTCACCCAAACATGACTATGCCTTCTTGATCAAAAATTCATACGTCGTCTATCAGGCAAGTCAATCGGTTGCAAAATCGATCTCCGAAGAATTGATTAAATTCTCTAACGCTGAACTGACCCGCCGCAACATGCATTTCTGGACCGATGAAGAGGTGGGGGCGTGCTTAGGCAGCGTCAAACGCTGGTACAATGCGCTTGTTTGGATAGACGCCTTAGAGAAACATACGGATGTTATTTCGACAATCGACGCTTACAAGCATCACCAGTTTCCCGGGATGTCACCCAGATCTGCAGAAGAGAAAGAACAACAAAAACCTTTTCCAAATGTTTTGACGGCTCTTTCTGAAGATTCCCTGGGGACTGCCCTGTCCGTTGAGGGCATGTCGCCGCCAGCGATGTTAACGCGTCTGACGGCAGTTGTCAACGCTTTAGCGAAACCGGCCGGCGAACCGGCAAAAAGTATCCCTTTCTCCGGCATAAGCGAACCCATCAAAGTTACCCGCCACGCTTTACATGATTATATTCGTGGGTTAAAGTTTTAGCGGCCGGCGCTTGACTGCCCGTTTTTTTGTGTGATAATTTTGATGTTATATGATATTACCTGGACACGCGGTAGCAAAATTTAAGATCGGGGTGTGTTCAGCGACAGGGCACCGTCGTTATGTCATATCCTCAGTAACTATGTATAATTGACTGAAACCTTGACCACGCACAGCGTATGGCTTCACGAGAACTACCCAGTCGCTCGCGAGTTGATAGAAGGCCGGAAGGCCCTTGACAGGCTCCTTCCAGGCCCGCCGCCGTAGCCGCTCCCACGACTCCTACGCATCAACGTGTGGACATCCTATGCCCACCTGCAGATCGGCACGGTGAGCTCTCCCCCCCTCCCCGCCGCCGCCGTATCCCCGCTCGGTGGACCACGCCAAAATACCGAGTTTGTCGAGCGACTGACCTTTAAGTTGCGGCGGAGGCCATGGGCCACCGAAAGCAATGCGGTGAGCGGCCTAGGAGGCCGTGGGCGTATTGAAGGCCGTGAGCGCCACGTATGGGTCATCCCTGTTGACTGTGGTGGTGGAAGCGGGGGCCACGATTGTCAGGCATCGATCAAAGCGAGCCTCGCCGTCTTCGCGGCCTGCCATACCATGCTCCAGCGCGCCGCTGGCCGCCATGACCCAGGCGGGCGCCGTGGAGATCCAACACAAGGCAAAGAACTGCGCACACATTTCCGACAGCCACTCCAAGTCAGTCAACCCGACGACGGTGGCGCTCGACTGACGGCCCGGTGACCTAAAGAAACCAGCCTTTGTGTCAGAAGATGGACTACGGAAAATTCGGGCCTCTCTTTTAGGCTCGTATCACAGACCCCATAGCCCCCATATTCCGCAGCCCTCCTCTGCAATCCGTCCTGCCCCTCATTAGCCTGCACCCACCGTCCCTCCAAACGTCCAATCTTCTCTCGTTCACATCACCTGTTCTGACCATAATGGCTGACGCCGAGGGCTGGGGGCTGGGCGCGCCAGCGCCTAGGATTGTATAGCGGCAAGCAGCGCGTGTTTGCCAAGTTCATGAACTGCGTCGCCAAGGAGGCGGCCACGGAGATGGCGCCCGTCGTCGCTGAAGTGGTGGTCGCCTATGGGGCCTCCAAGTTTGCCCCCGGCGGCAAGGGCGAGATCGCCGTTTCTACATCTCGCTCGTACCAGGCGTAAGCCTAGCGGTTCCGCACCGTCCTGGTCGACGAGTTCCGGACGACCCAGATGCATGCCGAGTCGAATCAGGTCCTGACACAGGCAAAAAATCCGGGACAG
>ML014361.1:0-22147 GCA_003615045.1 Caulochytrium protostelioides | reverse complement strand
CCGTGCCCGCGCCCGCGCCCGCGCCCGCGGCGCCCCGCGACGGGAAGGCGGCCGGCGGCCCCCGGCAGCGCTCGCGCGCCGCGCCTTCCCCACGCCGCCGGCACCGTTCCTGGCAGGTCACGGCGTGGTGCGCGCGCGCGGGGTCGGCGCGCCGGCGTCGCGGCGCCCATCCACCCCACCGCGGCTTCCGCCGGAGGCGCGGAGGCGCCGCCTCGCGCGCGTCCGAGAAAGGCCGGAGTCCCCGCGACGGTCGCGGGTCGCGCCGTCCCTGGATTCGGGCGACGGCCGCCGCCTTCGCCATCGCCAGGCGTCCACGATCACGCCGCCGGACGTGGGACGCGCGAGCGGCGCGCGAGGGGACCACCGCGGGGGAAGAGGGCGCCGCCGCCTTCCGGCGACAGGCAGACGGCGCGCCGCACGCCGCTCACCGAACGCCTCAGGCCATCGGGCGCCGTCGCGCGGGCGGTTCCTGATTCCGGAGGGCATGACCTGACGATCGGAATCGAAGGCGGACGGGCGCGGCGGCCGACGGTGCGGAAGGCGGAGCGCGCGACGGACCGGTCAGCGCCATCGCTGACCTGCTTGGCGGGCGCGGGAGGACGGGGACGGCCCCTGATCATGCCTTCCCGATCAGCAGCAGCGACCCCGGGAACGACGACGACCACGACGACGACGCCACCGGAGGGACGACGGGAGGTGGAGGCGCACGACGGCAAACCGCTGTGGTCCTGGGACCCGAGCCGGGGTCGGCCTTCGATGCGCGTCACGTCGGCTTGGGCCCCACGCCTGGGCTTGGGCTTGGGAAGCGTCGTGGCTTCGGCGGGCGTTGGCGTTGGCGTTGGCATTGGTGGCGCTGGTCTGAGCGGCCGGCAGCCGCAGCAGTAGCAGTAGCAGCCGCAGCCGCAGCAGCCGCCGCAGCAGCACGAGCAGCGGAAGCCGAAGCGCCCGTCTCATTCGGCGAGGGGCCCGTCGAGCGTGGCCGTTCCAGCGCCGCGCCCCCTGAATCGCGACTTGAAGGCGCCCGCCGAGGTCGCCTGGGACGGCGCACCCATCGCCGTCGCGGACGAGCCCCGTCGCGCGGTTCAAGCACCAGGCACCAGGCACCAAGCACCAGGCACCAGGCACCAGGCACCCGGCCGTGCCCCGTCATGCCATGCTGGGGCGTTCTGGGCCGAGCTGCGCTTCGCGCGATCAGGCCAGGCCAGGCATGGCGCTTAGCGTGCACAGGCCGCGGCGGCACGGACGGCGCCGGGCCACATCGCACATCGCACGCTGCGCGACGCGCGCGGCGCTGCCTCCCCTTCCACGGCGGCCGGCTCGTGCGCGAGGGCCGTCATGGCGCCCGCCGCGCCGGAGCCGCGGGGCCTTCCCCGCTCGCGGTCGGCGCGCCGCCGGAGCGCTTCGGCCGATGGCTGGAGCCGGGGCCATGGATGCCCCGGCCGCGTCATCCGATGGCGCTCCGCGGCCACGTGTCCCCGGTCCAGGCTCCGCCGTCCGCTCCGCCGTCGGCGGAGACGCATGACCCACCATCGCCGCCGCCAGGGAGGCCGCGCCGGGGCCATTGTTCCCGGTGCTCGCGTGGCCTGCGGCGACGCCTGCCGCGCGCATTCCCCCGCGGCGGCGGCGGCGGCGTCGTCGTTTCAGCATGCGGACCCTGCGGCCGCCCGCCACCGGCCGCGCCGTGCTGACCGCAGGCGCGTCGACGACCGGGTGACACGAGGGAGGCGGGTCCCGACATGGCCGATGCGCGACATCGCGCGGGACGGCGCCACGACGCCTGAGCGGACACGGCCATGAAGCGCCGTCCCGTCGCCATCGCATCGGCGACAGGAAGGCGCTCCATCAGGAGCAGAAGGATCCGGGAGGGCGCGGCCGGGGGGCCGCGGGCGTCCGCAGGCCAGCTGCACCCTGCTCCGGTCCGTCGCTTCGGCGGACCTCGGTGGACGGACGACGGACGGGCAAGCGCCTGCGAGCCTCCCATGACCACGATCACGGTCATTGCTCCAGAAAAGCGCATCGCCTGGATGACGCGTGCAACCGCGACGGGAGCGACGGTCGAAGCCGGCGCTGTCGCATGCGCCGTCGCCGACGACATCGCGACCCGGGGACCCTGCTGGATATTGAGGGGAACGCGTCAGCCGCCGCCCGCCGCCGCAGGCAGCGATAGCGGCAGCGGCAGCGGCAGCCGCTCATGTCCAAGAGGCCTATGGGGCCCGCAGCACCCTTATTGTCAGCCGCGGAGGCCATCACATGACGCTTCGTTGGATGCCCGGCAGCGCGGAGCGCCGCTCAGCTGGCCCAGCACCGGGCCAGCGGCCTTGCTCCGATGCCGTGCCGAAGCACCGCTGCGACGCCATCGCCGACGGGGACCCTTCTGGCGGTCCGGCCGACCGGTTCGGGCGAGTGCGCACTCTAGCGCCCTCGTGTCCGGCGGGAGGGCGCCTTCTTGGGGTCCGCCACGCGACGGTGGCGGTGGCGCGGACGGTGGCGCCGTCGGTGGCGCCGTCGGTGGCGCCGTCGGTGGCGCCGTCGGCGGCTTGGGCGTTTCCGGACCGTCAGGACGCGCTCTCGCGGGCGGCGAAGGCGGCCGTCGGCGTCGGCGTCGGCGTTTGATGGCAGAGGCCGCGAGAGGCGATGGCGACCGCGTCGTGGACGGCGATCAGCCGATGCTGGCCTCCCACGGCGCGAAGGCCGTGCCCCTGCGTCGCCTTCCGCTTGCGCAGTCAGATCCTGCCGCCCAGCAGCCTTCGCAATGATCGCATCCAATGATCGCAATGATCGCATCCGTCGCGGGGATCGTGCGTGGGGCCCTTAAGTGAAGTCTGCACGCCCGAGGCACGCCGGAGCGCGGGGGTCGACAGCGCACGACCCACCGCTGGGATGCCTCACCCGTATCCCGCCATTCTTGGATGGCTTCAGGAAACTCGATCGTCGTGGGTGCCAACGATCGAGTGATACCGAAACCCTAACCGTTGGATCCGCACGAGTCCCCCGCCGCCATGTGTTCGCGCGCGGACCGCCCTGAACCGGCCGAGCCCCGAGTTTGTCTCAACGGTGAGAAAAGGTGACGGAACAGGACGACGGTCGCCCGACGGCGCGATGACCCCGCGGCCAGACATTCCCCCTCATCTGAGATGCTTCAGAGACTCAATTTCACCCCGCTCACCGTGGTCGGGGTCGGGGTCGGCGGCCGGTCACGACCCAGGTCTTGCGAACAAGGATGCACGTGGTACGAACTCGCTAAACATACTCACCCACCCCGGGTGACGAGACCTCGCTCGCGACGGATGATGAATCCAGACCCCTGATAGTCACGATGTCTCATCGCACGCGGTCGCATGGATGGTTCTTTCGGGCTGGATGGCCGGGATGCCCGGAGCGCTATGAATGTGGAAGACAAAGAAGCTGCGGAGACCGAGCCATCCGGGACGTGAACATCGTGTCAATGGCCGCATCCCCCAACCAGGCGGCTTCGATTCTGTCACTAGGGCCACGCGACCCATCACGGCGAATCGCGCCGTGCTCTTGCCGGCCCCCCCTGTTCCTGACGCCTGCGGACGACGACGACCATGCTGCCCGGCGACGCGGGCGCCTACAGCGCCTTTGCCGCGGCGGGCCCGGCGGCTCGGCGGCCCAGCATGTTCGCGCGCACTCCCTCGGGCGCCTCCACGCCCGGGCTCGACCGCCGCCTCTCCAGCGTCAGCGCGGCGCAGCAGGAAGAAAACGAGCTCGCCATGCTGCTGCTGAAGCTGGACACGTTTCTGGATGATCAGACCGGCAGCAGCCACGCCGCGCACCCGTCTCCCCATCGCCACGGGGCCGCAGGCTCGCGTCGGCCCTCCCGGCGCGAGGCCGCGGCCGTGGACGACGGCGGCGGCGACGGCGGCGGCGGCGCCATCGACGCCATCGACGCGACGGGAGCGCCCGCCATCGATCGGGCCGCCTTGGCGCACGAGCGGCACGCGATGGAGGAGCAGCAGATGGCCGCGTTCGCGGCGGACATGGCGCAGCAGCGGCGGCAGGCCGAGACGGTCGCGCTCTCCCGCGTGTCGCAGCTCATTGTCCAGGTCGCGGCCCACTACGGTTTCGGCGGGCGTCCTGACGAAGCGCCGGCCCGCGCCCTCCTGCCGCGGCACCGTCGCCACGCCTCCCTGGGCGCGTCGCACGCGGCGGCCAACGGCGGCGAGACGACGGGCGCCTTTGCCGATCGCAGCGTCTTTGATGCTTTGAACGCGCACGCCGCGCCGACGGCTGCGAGCGCGGCGCACGCCGCGAGCACGACACCCGCGTCAGCGCTCGCGTCGGCCATAGCCTCCGGTTCCCGGCGCACGAGCGCGATGGACGATGGCGGGATGCGCGCCCGGTTTGCCCCGGCCGCGCTGCAGGCCCCGCGCGAGCGTCCGGGCGACGGCGACAACAGCGACAGCGGCGACAACGACCCTGAAACCAGCGATGACCGCCACGGCGACGACGCGTACGAGGCCGGCCGCGCTGCGGAGGCCGACGACGGGACGTGTGGCCGCCCGCTAGGAAGGAGGGAGAGCCAGACGGAAACGTCGCTGTCGCCCGCGGCCATGGCGCGGCGCCGCAGTTCGGGCGCCACGGCGTACGCGCCGTCGGGCATCGAGACGCGCCGCGCTTCGTTGATCCCCGACTCGGCGGCGAGCCGCGGCACAGCCCCGATGGTTCCGTGGGAGCGCGTCGCCGTCCCGGGCGCCAGGCACCGGCGTGCGGCATTCCCGAGCGAGATCCCGGTGCCGGCATTGCTCCGCGGCATCGCCGAGACCTACGTGTTCCGCCAGAAGACGGTGTACCCGGAGCGTGACAAAGTGCTGTGGCGCGAGATGATGGTGAGTGATGCGGCGTGCGCTGCCGCCACGCATCTGCTCTGGCTGCTGACCGACCATCTCCAGCGCCACGGCCCACACGTGGTGCCGACCCACGAATTGCTCACGCCGTTCTTGGACACCCCCTTTCGGCCACCCCCGCCCTGCTGTGACGCAGGGGCCTCCCCCCGAGCCCCTTCATCGATCCCCGCAAAACCGCATCCGACGGCTTCCGCGACAACGGCCCCAGCAAGCACGACGACGGCGTGCTGGCCGTCAGCCGGCGACGGCGACGTGTCCGCACGACAAGCGCACTACGAAGCGCTCGCGGCCGCACACGCCGCGCTGACGGCCACGTTTCTGACCGTGGCGTCCGGCACGGCGCCCGGCAAGCACGGGGCCCCGGGCCACGGCGCGATCCGGGCCGCCACGCCAGCCATCGCCGCCGCCGCATACCGCTCGCCCTCGGAAGCGCTGGCGGCCTGCGTCCGGCTCCGGACCCGCTGGGCCGCCGCCCTCGGCGAGTGCGCCGTCATGGGGCTGCTGTCGGCGTTCGGCCAGCCGATCCGGATCTCGGACCACGGACTCGCGCACGCGCTGATGGATGGGCCTGAGGCCTCCATGTCCACGCGCGCCGTCGGCGCGGCGCTGAACGGGCTCACGCCCGACAGCGACGACAGCGACGCCAGCGACGGCGACGGCGACGGCGACGGCGATGGCGACGACGACGGCGTCGAGCGGCGGCGGCGGCGGCGGCGGCTGTCGCCCGTCTCGGCCGCGGCGGTGGCCGCGATGGCGTCGGCCGAGCCGGCGACTCCGCACGGCGACGCCCGCGTCTATCTCGTGCTGAGCGCCGCGTGGCAGCTGGCCTTGGGCGACCTCGTCGAGCGGTGGGTCTGTGGGACGAGTCCCGGCGGCGCTGGGTGCGTGTCGATCGCCGAGGTCGTGAGCGACATGGGCGTCGCGGTGCCCGTGCCGATGCTCGTGCCGACGACGCCGCGCCTGCCGGTGCCCGTGGGCGGCCGCACGGGCGTGCCCATCACCGTCGGCGGCGGCTGCATGGCCGCGTGGAGCTGTTTCCCCGTAACGGCCGCCGCAGGCGCCGGGTGCTGGCTCGCGGCTCTGGGCAAGCCGCCGATCGGTCTGCGCGCACGTACCGCGCCCTTGCTGCGCCACCCGTCGGCGGCTGCGCGCGCCAAGCCGTCGCCGAGCGGCCGTTCGGCCACATCGCCGTCCTCGCCCGTCGTCGGGTCGGGACCGCGGGTCCGGATCAAGGCACCCCGCGCGACGCGTCGAGCGCCGACCACAGCGCCATTCGATCTGAGCCGACCGCAGACGGTGGCGATGCTCCAGACGCTGCCGACGTTTGCGGCCACCGCGGCGCGCATGCCGTCCCACCAGGCCTCACCCTTGCTGCAGGCGCATCTGCATCCGCCGCTCGCCTTCGTCTACCACCACGACAGGGCGCGTCTGCATGACGAGGACGCGACGGACGCATCCGCGGGCGACGGCCCGAGGGACGCCGACGCCGACGCCGACGCCGGCAATCCGGACGATGGCTTGAGGGAGCGGCGAGGCCCGCGCTCGCGCCGTCTGAGCGGCGCGAGCCCCCGCTCGGCGGGCTCCCGCCCCGACTCCGCGTCGGCAGCACGCTTCCCGAGCGCCGGCCGCGCCCGTGCCGCGAGCCGGACTGGCGACGCCGCGCCGCGCGGTCTGCCCCCGCTCGACGCCGGCCGCCGGCTCCCGCGGCCGCCGCACGGCCCCGCGATTCCCGAGGCGGCCGAGTCGAGCGACAGCGGCGATGCCGAGCCGGTCTCAGCGTCCGCCGTGCGGGGCGGCTCAGCGGCGCTCCGGCCGCCCGCGCCGTCCTCACGCGCCTCGAGCGTCGTGCCGCCGTCGCCGCCGCCGCCGCCGCTGCGCCGGCCCCGGGTGCCGTCCGGTCGCGCGACGGTCGCGGGCCCGACCGGCGAAGCGTCCGTCGCATCCACGCCGGGTCGCGGTGCTCCGTCGGCGGCCGCGGCGTCCCGCGCTCTAGCCGCGGCCTCGGCGATGGCGGCCGCGGTGCAGCGCCTGCCGTCGCAGTCGGCGTGGCGGACCATGTCGCCGGCGTATGTGACGGCGCCACGCGGCGGCGTGACACGGCACGAGGTGCGCCGTCATGAGAGTCTGACGACGGTGTAGCGTCGACCGGCCTGAATCCGGCGTTGCCGACGCGCGTCCTGGAAGGCCCCTGCGATGGGCACATCCCGCACCGCCTCTCGATCCACCTCGCGACGGCCCAGGGCCGTCATGAAGCACAAATAAGAAGAACAACAGAGAAAGGATGGCTATGTACGAGTTTATGGGGGGAGGCGCGGTGAAAGGCCCGGACCGCGCCGTCGGGAACCAAGCGTGTCCTGAAACACCCGGGAGCACGGCTTCGGCTTAGACGACGAGACGCTTCTGCATCTCGAGCCGCGAGGCAATCCAGTCGGCGGCCTCGCGGCCGGACTGGAAGTCGCGGGCGAGGTGGCGCGTGTCGTCCATTTCCAAACCAAATGTCTCGAGCAACTCAAAGTAGAGGTCCATGCTAAACGATGAAACCCGTTCGTTCGAGAGAAGGCACCGGAGGGGGAGTCATGAACATGACCATGAGCACATATATGAATCTCACAAGACAAGGAGGTGAGTCGACCATCGTATCGCTTTTCCGACTCGCAGGCATCACATGACAGAGCTCGTCCTTGGTCTGCAGCACATCAGTCAGCACCCCCTTCCCAGACGAAGGGGGGACGGATCAAATCCAGCCAGTGCTTCGGGGGATGCGAGATCCTGCACCTGCGGCTATCCGACAGAGACAACACTCGTGTCACCTTGTGACCATTTCACCGACGGCCCCGGCATCGGTGTCAGTATCAGCATCGACGTCGGCGTCGGTGTCGGTGTCAGCAATGAAGCATCTACGAAGCCTTACCGAGCAGGCTTGTCAAACTTGAGCACTTTCTGCAAGTTGACGGACATCTCGATGGCGTGCTCCGGGACCGACTTGGGCACCATGTCGAAGAGATGGTGGAGCACGCGACGCTCGATCGCGGGCTTCGCCCAGAGCCTGTCTTGGGGCTCGGGTTGGCGGAAGGCACCCGAGTCGAGACGCGTCTGCGCATACAGCGCCGCCGGCAGCGCCGACGGCAGCCCGACAGCGCCGACAGCGGCAGCGGCCGCCGCACCGGCCGGGCGGCGCGACCCGCGGAGGGCCGCCGACGCGGCCGCGGCCGCGCTCACCGATGGCCTTGACAAGAACATGGTACGAGAGGGATCGTCGGCGTTCCCGAAAAACGATCCGCAGGAAAGGGAAGCAGCGGGCAGCAGCAGCAAGCAGCAAGCAGCAGCAGCAAACGGCGGACGGTGGACGGTGGACGGCGAAGGACTCACGGTGCGCGGCGGGCAGAGCGTCGCGGTCAGTGGCGGTCCGTGGCAGCATGGGAAGCCCATCGGAGCCGTGCGTCGCGCCACGGGGGCGGCACGTGCCGTCGCCTGGCCCATACCGACGCGTGGGCTCGCCTAACCGCCGGGACCGCGGGACTTGCGGGCGGCGGCCGGTGTCAGCACGCGGATAAAGTCAGAAAGACCGTCGGCGGCCCGTGGCGTCCCCTCGCGGCGGCGGCGGCGGCGGCGGCGGCGGCCACAGGGCCCGCCGTCGGCCAAGCCTCGTCGCGGCATTCGGGCGCGGATGCCAGCAGCGGCGGCGACCGCCATCCCCGCTTCGCCGCCGCCGCCGCCAGCCGGCGTGATCCACCCGTGGCGAATCCCACGGGTGGACGAGCCTGCGATGCGATGCGATGCGATGCGATGCCTGCGACCGCGCTCGGCAGCTTCATACTGTCCACGCATGCCTATTGATGACGGGATGGCACGTGCGATCGAAAGAGGATGCGCGCGCGTGAGCATGAACCACATGGCGTGTGACGGCGGCGACGCCGCGTCCCCACGCGGCGCTCATCCACCATGGGGGGTGAGGTCCGATCGCTTTCGCCACGGCAGGCGGCACCGGCGTCTATCCCATCGGGCGCGGCGATGGGAATTCTGGACCGCGGCCCATGGGCTGGCTCGTCATGGCAAGGCGAGGCTCGAGACGCCCCTGTCGCGCCGCCGCGCATGGCGAAGGCTTTGGAGACAAGCTTGCCTCCCTGCTGGCGCGCATGGGCATTGCAAGGCCGCGTCCAATACCCCGGCAGGTGCGCCCGATCGTGCTGTCGAGCAAGCGCGGCGCCACCCGTTGGCCGCCCTGGCGGGGTCGAGGCCGGGCTCGAGGCCACGTGGTTCGACGAGGGCACTCCACGCTGCCGCCGCACGACCCGAAGGCGTTTCTCGGATGTCTGGCGGATGTCGACGGCGGGTGCCGAGGCGTCCTGACGGGTCGCCACGACCGGGCTCTCCGTTCGAAATGCCACGCCATGGGCGCCATGGCGACGGCGGCCAGGGGCCATTTTTCCCTGATCGGCGTATGATTTGCTTCGTGGGGCGGGGCCGAGGCCGCCGTGGACGGGGTTGGCTGCTCCGTGGCTCGGATCGCCGTGGGCAGAACAGAGCCGATGGCGTCTGCGGTCAATGCCGACGGCATGCGCTCGCCGCTGGTGGATCGAGCGGGGACGGCGTCAACAGCGGCGGCGGCATGGACGGCGGCACCGGCCGCGGCGGCATCGACGGCGGACCGACGGCGACAGGCCCGTTCAAATATGGCGTCGGAGCTCCCGCACGCCAGAAATTGACGGGATGGCCGCCGCCGCTGTACGCGTGGTCCGGGATGCGCCGAGCGGCAGCTCTGGGTTCCGCGAACGCGGACGGTCGGCGTGCCGGGGTCCCACTGGTCGCAAGCGCAGGGGTGCCGCTCGACGGCGGCTTGTGGTTTATATGGACGTGCTCCATCACGAGCGCGGCGCCGAACGCGGGAGCCGGGCGAGGTGGGACATGAGCGCCATGCATATGATCCGCGCACGGCGTGGTCGTGGGAGAATCACATGCGTCATGCAGACGGGGTGCGTTGGTGGTCGCCGATCGGAGACAGAGCGATCGCGTCGGTTCGTCCTCTTTTCCCGTGGCCTCTCTCGGTGCTTGACGTGATCACCCTCCCACGTATAAAACACACCGCCCAGCCTCTTCCGATCCTTGCTCAGTCCAGCTCGCTCGCCATATCCAGCTGACGACCGACCCGTGACCGCTCCGCCAGTTTCCCTAGGATCGCCCATTCCAAACTCCGACGCATACGACGGTCTTTCTCGGCCCCTGCCGATCGGCGCGCAACCCCTGTTTCCCGCGGTCCCTGGTCGCCGAGACTCGTTCGCAGCATGGCCGTCTCCCCGACCCCACGGCGCAAGCTCGCCTCGCGCGGCCCTGACTCCTGGACCTTCCACAACCTGCACATGACGCTGCTGGCGCTGTGCTTGCTGGTCTGCCTCATCACGCGCGGCGCGGAGGCCAAGATGACGCCCGCGCAGCGCAAGGCGCTGATGGACGCCGCCACCGCCGCGAATAAGCAGCTTTTGGAGATCAAGCCGGACCAGTTCGACATGCTCGTCCGCGGCACGACGACCCCGACCACGGCCGCCCAGACCACCGGTGAGGTCGTGCCCGCGACCGCCGCCAGCCGCCACCCGTCGGGGCTGTGGTTCGTGTCGTTCGGCGCCTCGTGGTGCCCGTACACGATGCGGCTGGCGCCGAAGTGGCTCGAGGTGCAGAACAAGCTGCTCGCGAGCCAGCGCCAGGGCAAGCTGACGAACGCACACCTCGGGCGCATCGAGTGCGGGCTGCCGAACCACGGCATCAGCGACTACTGCGAGCGCCAGCATCACATCCAAGGCGTGCCCACGATCCTCATCTTCCAGGACGGCCAGCTGCTCGAGGAGTACCTGGACGGCGACGACGTCGCGCCCATCTGGTCGCGGCTCAACCGCGCCTACGAAAACTACACCGCCCTGCACGGCCAGCGCTTGGCCGCCGCGTCCATGGCCATCGCTGCCGACACCGCCGCGCACGCCGACGCCGGCGCCGACCCGATGGGGCCCAACAGCGACACGCCGTCCCTGGCGTCGGCGACGGCCGCCGCCGCCTCGTCAAGTGCGAGCAGGAGCGGCGCCCTGCTACTGCTCGTGTCGGGCCTCGTCCTTGCTTACGGCTACCGCCGCCACCAGCGCCAGCGCGATGGCTACGTGTCGGCTCCCTGTGCGGAGACCGGCGCCATCGCCGTCTAGACCCATCCCCGCCGGCCCCCATCCCATCCCACCTCCCATCCCACTCCTTGCATGCGTGCCATTCGCGTGCCCTACTCGCTCGTAATATCGATTATTCTTTGTGTCTGAAAACGCAGTATGCCCACGATGTGATTCACGTGGACGCATGTCACAGATAGGCTGCTCAAAGATGGTGCTCAAACGACGGACAACAAATGTCGGCAACGATGCGAAATCGAAGCGTCGCTTGGGAGCGATCACGAGGAGCCATAGAAATCCCTCAGGGCATGGTATCCGCAGACCCGCTGTGGCTTGGCAGCCCGTCGCCGGTTGCCCGATGACAGCCGGCCACACGTGGAGCAAACGTGATGCCGAAGCATGGGCGCCAAACTAGTTCTCGGCTTTTCCGGTCCCCCGGTGACCCCTATGTCGGAGTCGGGCTTGAAGGAGCCGGTGGGCGAGGCTCACGCAGTCTCCACGTCCGAGCGAACTGTCGAGTAGCATCTAGCATGGCTTTGTCGTCACGGAATAGATAACGCCTTGCACAGTACATGTTGCAAGACCGACAGAGCCGATGTGCTAAAGCCATGCTGGGGCCACGAGTTGCTGTTACCGTCGTTCCATTCTCATAAATATACTTTACCACACGTACTGCTCCGGCCTCCGTCGATCCGGTCCAGTCATTGTTTGTTATCTTTTCCGGCGCCAACCCCGCCTCATACGCATCCCTCTCACCTCACTCGCTCACGTGTAATTTAGCCTCTGCCTGTCCGCCATCAGCCGCACCATCATGTTAATATTTATACCTGGCCACGCTGGGTTGCTGCCCTTCCTGATTCAAGCGTTTCTCCTCTGCCTGGTCGTCACAGCTTTGCCACCCGGAGACCGAAGAAACCGGAGTCCTGGAGACGTCCCTGAGCAAGCTGGCCGCAACCCACAGTCGCACGAACACCCAGCAGCTACTACGGCCGGGTGGACCGGACAGTACCCACCGTTCGACCTAACCGAATACGATCCTGGGGTTCATTGTCCTCATGAATCTTCCCCAAATGGTGGTGGCGCTACATGGGGGTTAGTACCGACGATTGATGCGGCCGCAGAACTCGACCCTACCCCAGGACAAGAATATCCTGTCGCTGTTCCGAATTACGACCCCCTTACTAATACGGCAAACTATATGGCCGTACCTCCTACCGGGGAGAGCCAAGGAGGATCGTCGGAGAATCCTCAGAATCCTCAGGAATATTTTGGATATCAGAATCGCAACCCTTTCGCCCCGTCGTATCTTTCTTCTGGTTTCTTAAATCTTCCGTATGTTCACCCCAATCCATTTCTCGGGGCGTCCTCTTCGGCGGACGGGCTCCAGGCAAATAATCTCGGTATGGCCGGCCAGCCTCACTCGACTGATTGGAGTTTGGATCAACCCTATTCGCCATCGATGGAAGTGGATTTTCTCGAGGAATTATCTGCCGAGCCAGTAAAGCATAAAGCCAATTACAACGTGCAACGTCGTTTGCCGCCAAAGCTTCCTGACCCATTCGCAGCGAAAAACCGAAAGATATACAATCAGGTCTGTCAGCCAGTTGTATTAGCTGCGATCAAATGGCTTCTTGCTACTCCGTCACCACAATTAGACGATTTTGTAGACTGGCTCTACAAGCCAATTCGGGAACCGCCCCAAGTACGTGGCGGACATTCGGTTGACGTCCCGTTGGTCATCATTCTGAACATTGCGTTGACCGAGTTCATAAAGTCGGCCTCCGTCAAAGAACAAGCTCTTGTTCTCGAGGAGGCCGCTGCTTTGGATCACGTCGTTCTCATCGAGAACTACGCCAAGAAAGCGAACAGCCTGTACGAACACTGGTGGATGTTGACAGACCTTCGTTTGCGAACAGGGGATGTGATTCAAGACATGGCAGCCATTTGGCTATTTCTCAATTATTTCGTTCACAAAGGCTCCTCATACACTCCACGCCTGGCAACCATCGAAGGTTCTTATTCTCGTCCTGTAAGATTTCCCGAATTGGTAGCTTTGGAAGCGTCATATCGAGGTTATTTGATGGAAGCACTTAGCTCTGGCAACAATCCCGCGCCCAGCGATGGGGAGCTCTACGCGATGATACGGCGTTTTGTCGCACCAAGAAGAAACTGGGACATCGTCGCCAACCTAATTCTTGATGTCGTTCAGGGGCTGGCGACGGCTTTGGATCCTCTGGATGACGCCCGGATGGAGTTATTGCTGACGCACACGGCTGTCACTTCCGTCCATCGGAGATACAAACTGGCCAATAAGAATAATACTTCTTCGGTGATTCGGCATTTCTCATTCCGCGATTACTACCACCCAGCCACTGAACTACAAAGAAACATGCCATCGGTGACTGCAGATTTAAAGACAGCCCAGGAAAAACAGGAGCATGCTTATCGATCGTTTAGCGAGGCGGCCAAAGAGTTCAATAGCGTATTAGAATCGTGGCCGGGTTCCACGGATAAGCTTCCTATTGGGCATATCTCGAACACTGATGCGGCCGCTGCAAATCCTCATCTGTTTCATCATTTCACACTTTTCGAAGCCTGGAACAAGCCCGCACTACCTATCGATGGGAGCCTCTCCGTCGAATGTCTCTCGGGTATCGTCGAGCCTCCATTTCACAATATCTTACAAAATTTCATAAGTGAGAGTCTGCTGTAAATCTCTCTCTCTCTCTCTCTCCCTCCCTCTCTCTTCCCCGCCGGACCGCTGGGTCGCAATCCCGGGCAAGCACCGCTGCGACCGGAAGTCGGCCAGCTCATCCGACGCTAGACCACACACGGCCCGCTGCCCCCCGAGGAGTGCCCCACCGAGGGGATGGCGTTGGTGTGTGTTCGGTGCCAGGATGGGCCTTTATATTCGAGCACGTTAAACAACACTATTACATTCCCATCACCGCCTCACCATCGTTGCATCGCATCGCATCGCCATCATGGCAAGGCATGTGTGTGGTCTGCGTGCGATCCAAGGGCGCTCGGCCCATCGTCGGCAGCAGCGCCGTCGTCATTCGCCGCTTGCGCCGCCGGGTGGGGCTTAGGCGACCGCCGAGCCGGCGGCGGCGGCGGCACGAGCGCGGCCGCGGCATCCGACGCGCGAACCACGCCGGGACGCCGCGCGCGCGCCCCTTCCGCCACAGGCGCGCCACGGCGCCAGCGCCCGGCAGCAGCGCGCGCGGCATTCGACAAGCTGACGGGGGAGCCGCCGCGGGGTATCGCCGCATCACCGCCGCGCATCGACCGGCGCTTGCGCGCCGCAGGACCGCTACGACTCGGAGGGAGAATGTCTCGCAGCGCATCGCGTGCCGCCGACGGGACCGCCTCCACGTGGCGACGGCGTGCACGCAGGAACGGGATCGCGGCGATCACCCACGAAGATCACAAAGATCACGCGGCGATCTCCTTGTTTTCTTTTCCTTTTCCGTGCTTCGCGACCCGCCGCTTTGCTCGTCCGCTCAGCGGGTCGCCGCCTCGGCCTCCGACGGAGACGTGCGCGCCGCAGCTCGCGGTGGAGGTTCAGTCCGCTCGCTTGACGCGCGTTGACTTGACTTGACGCGACGCGACGCGACGCGACGCGACGCGACGTGGCCGCCCTGTCGATCGCCTTGAACCACGCATACTCCGCATCGGCCCAGACTCCCGTGCGCCACCCCGCGGCGTCCGCGGCGTCCGAGCCACGCCACGCATCCTGCTACACCCGTCGACCCCGAAGGGCGCTGCGGCGTCTCTGTGGCTGGTCGCGGATCTCACTGCTGTGGCGCTGACCGCTCCCCGCGACGCGTGTGCTGCGCCACCGGCCACGGACGCTGTGTGATCCCCGGGCCTCCGTGCAGTCCCCGCAGATCCGGCAGATCGCCTCGCCGGAACGCCACGTGCGCCATTAACCGCGCGGCACGACCGGCGCTGTGCGCTCTGCGTTGCGACCTCCCGTCCCGCGGCGCCGGTCGCTGCCGCCTGACGCGCTCTTGGGCGCTGCTCTCGGCGGCTCCCACGCGCGTTCGGACGGCCGGCCGGCCCGCCCGCCCGCCCGACAGATCTCGGCGGCCCAGCGCTCGCGTGGGCTGATTTCCGGGCCCTTGATTGCAGCCGCGCGTCGCCCCTCGCGCGTCGCTCGCCTCCTGCCGTGCCCGGGTCGCCTGCCGACCTTCGGAGACCCCTGACGCCTTTTGTTTTCGCATTCCATCATGTCGCCGTCGCCGCCGCCGCCCCCGGCGAGCGCGTCGCTCACGCCGTGCCTCGACCCGCAGGTGCGCGTCCGCGACTTTGGCTACCCCGACGTCGCGGGCGACCCACGCCACTGGGGCCGCTTCCCGGCCGTCGCGGCGCAGGCGGCCGGCGGTCATCACGGCGCCAGCGCCACCAGCAGCGGCCGGCCCTCCGGCGCCGGCGACGGCGCCGCCACCGCCGCCGCCGCGACCACCCCGCCCGCGCAGCCGCCCCTCGGCCTCATTGCCCGCGTCTTTGTGCCCCAGCTCGGCGACTGGCTCTCGGCGGTCTCCCCGCCACCGTCGGCGTCCCCCGAGACCGCGGCTCCGGCGCCTGCCTCTGCGCCTGCGGCTCGCAGTGCCGCCGATACGGCAGAGCCGCCGTCGACATCAAGATCGAGCGCCACCGCCGCCGCCGCCGCCGCCGCTGACAGGACTGCTGAGGGTGCCGCGGAGGCGAAAGCGGAAGCCGGCGGGGCCACTGACGCGGCGAGCACCCAACAGACGACGACGTCGGCGCTGGACGCTGACGGCCGCGCGCTGTGCTTTGCGGTGCGCCGCGTCGGGTACGACTTCCGCAAGGTCACCGACTGGGAGATGGACGTGCGCGAGGGCGATATGGTGGTCGTCGCCGACTTCGCCGAGGCCGTCGCCGAGGCCGAGGCCAAGCAGGCGCAGGCGGCGCAGGCAGACGCCGCCGTCGGGCGGTGGGCGAGCATCGAGGACATGGACGACGACGACGTCGACGCGAAGGCCGGCGACGCGTCAACGGCATCGGCATCGGCATCGGCATCGGCATCGGCATCGACCACGACGGCGGCCAAGCCGGCGTCAGCAACCCCGAAGGCCGGCGATGCCGCCGACGCGGACGGCGATGCCGCGGCCATGTTCGAGCTGGAGGGCGCGCACGCTGACTGGCGCCGCCAGGTGCTGGAGTTTGTCCGCCACCAGAAAGTGTATGGCCAGGACTGGATCACGGGGCTCGTACTGTCGTGTCAGCAGGACGAGGACGCGGCGCCCGTGGCTGCAACGCCCGTCGCTGCGGCGGCGGGCGTGGAGGCGCCGTCGACACCCGCCGACGGGACGGCGCCGGCGGCCGCCGCGGCTGGCAAGCCCACGACGTGGTATGTGAGTTTGAGCGACATCGGGCTGATTCCAAAGACCTGGATTGAACCGTTCCCTGCTGCTCGTTTAAAGTAACGTTAATAGACCCTTGCTGCCCCTCCTGACCCGGCAGCGGCTTAAGCTGGCCACGATGAGAGGGCTCTTGGGACCGGTTCGGATCGGTTGGCGATCGATCGTGCGCGTGACGAGCGCATTCGGAAGCTGATCGTCATCCCGTTGACGACCATGAGCCTGATAGCCTTGCTCTCGTCAGGAACCACGGTGGGACGCGATGGTATCGAGATATGACGTCGAAGATGCTCGCTACAGCATCCCCACGAGCCTGATCCAGCCCATATGGGTTGCTGCAACATGTGGGTGGCTACAATATGTCCCACCTGTGGTGGTCACCAGAAGCGCTCATTCCGCATGCCGCCATCATCCATCATCGTCTTTCTCGTCGTCGTCTACAGCCAAAAAATCGTCGTAACACGGCTGGCAATCAACCAGCAGCGTCAGGTCCCTTGTGTTCACGTTCGGCAATTTATTTTTTGTTTTGGTTATGTTCACCATTGGCACGGTCGCCTGCGACCACGCCATTCTTGTTGATGGTGCTGACACCACGCCACCTCTCGGAAGCGGCGTCCTACGGCGGTGGCGGCGACGGCGGTGGCAGCGGAGGCGGCAGCCTCAAGCCCAGTCGCCCAGGCCGGCGCAACACGCGGTCCGCGCACCGCATCTCCATTTCCGGGCGTCCCGTCCGTGCCACCCCTGGACGCCGGCCAGCGGGCGTCCGGCGTGAACGCTTCGTGGCGCTTGCCATACGGCCATGCGTGCCATACGGCCCATCGCAGGCGATCCGTTCGGCCGACAGCCTCGACACCCCGCAGCGTCCGAGGACCCGTGGATGGGGGTCGCCAGACGTTGCCAGACGGTGTCGGAGCCAGCATGGGCCGTGGCCAGCCTGGCATTCCGCAATGACGGCGGTATGCCCGACTCAGGCGCTCGCGGCGGCGCGACGCCGGGCCTGGCTCATGCCCATCACGGCGCCGCTATGGCGAAGCCCGCGCACGCCCCCCCGTGGCAGAGTCACGAGACATCGACGAGCGCGCACGAACGCCGAGCGACCCGCCGAGTCGACCACGGGCGGGCCTCCCGGCACGGCTGCTTGCTGTCGATTCTGGAGGGCGGTGACAGGCCCGCCATCCCGCATGATCCCGCCCAAGCCCGTCCGATCCGCTGGAAACAGACTTTCTGTATCCACGGTCGACGCCGTCGGACGCGATCGTGCAGCATCGTGCAGCATCGTCCAGCATGGCCCACCTCTCGGCATCGTCCGATCGTCCGATCGTCTGCTGCTGATGCGCCTCCACCGCTGTGACTGACCCAACCGTCCTTCTGCCTTCGATCGATATCGTCGGCGATCGGCGCCGCTGTTCCCATTGCTGTGGTCACCTCGACCCCGAGACGGTTCTCGGAATCGCACCACGAATGTCAGAAACCCCGCGAAAGAACGACTCTTACGAGCAACAGCGGTGCGTCTGCCAAACTCCGCTACATCGTGCCCCTTCCTCGCCTCGGCGGCCCCCCCATTGAACTCCATCACACCAAACCCCAAGACCGTTGGCGCCTCGCCGCTTCGCCGCGGACCCCCTTGAATGGCCGATGCACTTCCGTGATCGTCCGCCGATCGGCATTATTCACAGAACGTTCCATCCTGCGACGGCGACTCAAGACATCGCTCGGCCTCTATCGCCATCGCCATCGCCATCGCCATCGCCGTCGCCGTCGCCGTTGCTGTTTGCTGTTTGCCGTTTGCCGTCGCCATCACCGTGCCCGTAACGGGGTCCGTGGCCGCGGCGGCGGCGGCATCCGCTTCTCCGTGACCGCCGCTCGCCCGGACCCATTCTCATCGACCGCGAGTTCCCGTCGGTCAGCGACGCCCCCGCCCGCGGCGGATCGCGGCGCGCGCACGAGCGAGATCCTCCCCTCGTAGCGCCCCGCATTATCCGGCGGCGCACGGTCGGGACGGACGCCCGCGGAAGGCATGGCGCGCGCGCGCCAGACCGTGAGCCGCGACGCGCGCGATCCTGGAACGCGGCCGCGGCGTCCGCCACGCACGCGCCGCGCGGCGCCGCGGCCGCCGTCTGGCCCGCCGTCCCGCTGGCCGGCGGCCGCCGTCGCGGCCGTCGCGGTCGCATCGTCGTTGCTGGCGCCCGCCGTCGCGGCGGCCGATCGGCTCGCGCGCCGCGCCGTCACAGGCGACCTGATGACCCTCGCGGCGACGCACGACCTCGGCAGCATCCCCGCAATGACGGTCAACGACGAGGACGCCTCCTTGATGCGGATGCTCTTTAAGCGCCAAGCGGACGGCGCCGGCAGCGACCCGGCGGAAGTATGCGGGCACCACGTGGCCGTCAGCGACCCGAACGACCTGTCGTGGGACGACTTCACCCATCTCTTCTCGAACGAGCGCCACATCACCGCGTGGCTGCTCGGCCTGCTCGCGACGGTCATTGCGACGGTCTGGAGCTTGATCCTGATCGGACGCCACCTCCGCCGGTTCCGCGCGACCTCCCGGACGCGCATCAGCCTGAGCCGCCTCACCGCGGACGATTCCGACGGCGTCATCGTCGCCCCTGCCAGCACGGGGACCCTCTCGCGATGGCGCCGCCACTGGCAGTGGACCCGGGCGGGCTCCTACGAAGAAGCCTACGTGGTGCGCATCCTCATTATGGTCCCCATCTATGCCATCTTTTCGTGGCTCGCGCTCCGGTACTACACGTACGCCATGTACCTCCTGATCGTGCGCGACATGTACGAAGCGTTTGCGCTCTACAACTTCTTCCACCTGCTGCTGCTGATGGTCGGGCCCAGCGGGCCCGCCGAGCAGCAGCGCCGGCTGTCGACCTTGCCGCCCATGCAGCCGCTGTGGCCGCTCAATTGGGTCAAGGGGTGGTACCTGCCGGGCAACCCGAAGACGCTGTATGTGCTGCGGACGGCCGTGCTACAGTACTGCTTTGTGCGTATCATCTGCACGTTCTTGGCGTTCGCGATGGAGTCTCGCCAGCGGTACTGTCCGGACTCGATGTCGCCGCAGTATGGCCACTTCTGGTACATTACGCTCAACTCGATCAGTGTCACCATTTCCATGTACGGCCTCGTGATTCTGTACGAGATTGTGCACAAGGTGCTGGAGCAAGATCGCGACGCGAAGCTCGAGCGCGAGAAGGCGCGTGAACGCGAAGAGCACGCGCGCCAGTTCGAGCGGCAGTTCCCGCAATTGCCCGCGCGGCCGCCGCCGTCCTGCGTCGCCGGCAACGCGGCGCATGAGGTCTTGGCCGTCGCCACGACGCCGCTCATGACGCCCTCGCAGACGGGCGAGACGGATGCCGACACGACCGTCAGCAGCACGCGCGCCGCGGCGATTCGCGAGGCCCTCGCCAAGAAGGTCCAGGAGGCCAAGTCGGTCCCGCACCGGCCGCTCCTCAAGTTCCTCTCGGTGAAGCTGGTCATCTTCCTCGTGTTCTGGCAGCTCATGGCGCTGTCGCTGCTCGCCTCCGCCAACGTCTTTACCTCGACGTACTTCTGGACCGCCGACAACATTGTCAACGGCATCGACTGCTTCCTGGTGTGCTGGGAGATGCTGATCGTGGTGTTTATGCAATCGCGCGCGTTCCCGACGGGCGAGTGGGAAGCGGACGACGAGGACGACGACGAGGACGGGCCACACGGGCCGCACGCCGCGGACGGCGACGACCACGACCCCGCCCTCGCGGACGTGACGCTTGATCCCGAGCACGCCATGACGCTGCAGCGCGGCGGGACGCTGCGCGGCTCGGGCACCGGTCACGCCACGCCGTCGCGGTTCACGATGACGCGGTTCCAGCCGCAGATCAACCAGCACGGCATGCACTACCCGACGCACCACGTGCCCACGGGCTGGGTCGATCATCACGTGCCCTTCCCGTCGACGGCGCCGCCGCCGCCCGTGTCGCCCGCCGTCGCCGCCGCCCCGGCCGCCGCGGCCCGCGACCCCGACAAACACCTTTCCGCGGCGAGCTCGATAGCGGGCGACGACGTCGTGTCGCGCCGCTCCGTGGACGACGCGGTCGCGTCCTCGATGCGGACGCCGCCGGTGCCCCCGATGCCGGCCGACGGCGATCGGACGCTGCGGGGCGGCTCGGACGCGGACACGGAGACGGACACGGAGACGGAAGCCGAGGTCCGGCGGCCGCGGTCGCGGTCGCCGTCGCGGTCGCCGCCGCCGTCGCGTGGCCCGCGGGCGCCACGGGCGCCGCGGACCTATCTGCCGTGGTGGGTGGCGCTGTTCTATGTGTGCTGGCCGTCGGACATGGCGAGCGAGACGGGTCAGACGGTGACGGGGCGGCGGCGCTGGGCCGCGCGCTACGGGATGATCTACGACAAGAACGTGGGCCGCGAGCAGGCACGCAAGGCGCGGCAGGAGGCGCTGGAGCAGAAGCAGGCCAAGAAGCTGCATAAGCAGCTGGTGCGCCAGCTCAAGAAGGAGCAGCGCAGCGGCAGCCTGGCCTCAGCCATGGACTCGATGACGGACCGGATGACCCACAGCGGCTCGAGTATTACGGCCGCCACGGGCCGTCGTCGCGCAGATGACGGCGACCACCACGTGTAATCCTCGCTGACGACCCTATGGTCTCCCGTCCCCCAGGCGACGTGGCCATGTCTTTTGAAGTATCCTTTGTACATTCCTTTTCAGTCACCTTTTTTTTTCGTGGCAGCTTCCGTGCGGCCTCATGCTGCTTCATCACCCTATCGAGCGCGCTGTCGTCGAGATCTTTGTATTGCTTAAGCAGAACGGATCAACGAAAAGGTATAAGCAGTCAACAGAAGGGCGAGCGGGGAGGGGTTGGGGGTTGGGGGTTAGAAGGGAGAACGATCGAAGACGCGAGAGCGCAGGGAGGCAGTTGACACGAGGAATCGAGATGCGTGACCAGCATGTGCCGGCCGCGTGACCGGATTCTTGTCGGCTGGGGTCCCTTAGTAGTTGAGGCCAATGAGGTAGTCGGCCAGACCCTCGACGACCTTGGTGGCCTCGCCGGGCTGGACGGGGTTCTCGTAGATGGCGATGAGGACGGCCTGCTTGGTCTTGACGCAGACGGCACCGCTGGTGTTGGTCTTGGCGTAGATGGAGCGGTCGTCGGCGCGGAGGGCGACGTACTTGGTGCCGCCGAGGTTGAGGCCGGCGGAGCGGATACCGGCGGGGTCGACAAAGGCCTTGATCAGGGTGTCGACCTCAGCCTTGGGCAGCGAGAAGTCGGCCGACGTGGCCCACAGGTTGCCGTCGAGGCCGTGGATCGCGGCCTTCTTGATCTTGCCGGTGGCCAAGAGGTTGGAGTCGACGTACGCTTGCCAAGACATGGTGGAGAATGAAGTCACGCGGGGGAGGTGAAGCTGGTACGAAGAAGGTCAAGGTCAAGTCTGGTGGCGAACAGGACCTTGACAGCGATAGGCGTGGCATGCATACGTAGAACACCCAAAGGAATGACGCGCGTGAGTACCCGTGGTCACGAGGGATGATCGGCGATCTAAGGCGTGTCGAGCGGATGCTCCAGGGCGATGGGGGATGATGGAGGGGCCGGCAGTGCCATGGGGGCGCTGGCCGATCGGCGCCTAGGGCCAGGGGACTCTCGGGCCTCCCGTGCCGCAACGCAACGCAACGCAACGCAACGCAACGCAACGCAACGCAACGCAACGCAACGCAACGCAACGCAACGCAACGCAACGCAACGCAACGCAA